>CAUYLG010031536.1:0-12777 GCA_963573385.1 Cacajao melanocephalus | reverse complement strand
CAGAATGGGTCCCGGGAAGGAGCATGTCCAGGAAGGCAGGTTTGCGTGTTGATGGGGTCTCCTGCTCATTGCAGCTGTTCTCTTTCCTTTGCAAGCTGAAGCTCTATTAGAATGAAAGGATCCCTAGTCCACTGCAGGGGTGATAATAATAATAAATTAAAAAAAGAAGTACAAGATGAAGCTGGGCATGGTGGTGTACACCTGTAGTCCCAGCTATATGGGAGGCTGAGGTGGGAGGATCACTGGAGCCTGGGAGGTCAAGGCTGCAGTGAGCTCTGATCATGCCACTGCATTCCAGCTGGGCAACATATTAAGACCTTACTTCTAAAAAAAAAAAAAAAAAAACGGACCAATGAATTCTGTTATTTATCACTGTGTAATGATTCACTGAAAAAGCAAAAAAGAATATAAGAGGAACAAGACTAAGGCTTTTTCCAGTGAGGCGGCAAAATCCACACTAGTGTTCAGAGATGTATTGTCTACCTGCCTTTCCTATTGCTTTTTGACTTTTGTCACTTTTTTTTTTTTTTTTTTTCTGAGAGAGTCTCGCTCTGTCGCCCAGGCTGGAGTGCAGTGGCGTCAATGGCATGATCTTGGCTCAGCTGACCGTAACCTCCACCTCCTGGGTTCAAGTGATTCTCCTGCCTCAGCCTCCCAAGTAGCTGGGGTTACAGGCATCGGCTACCACGCCCAGCTAATGTTTGTATTTTTAGTAGAGACGGGGTTTTACCATGTTGGCCAGGCTAGTCTTGAGCTCCTGACCTCAAATAATCCTCCTACCTTTGCCCCTCAAAGTGTTGGGAGTACAGGCATGAGCCACCTCGCCAGGCATGTTGTTTTTTTGATTATGGAAAACTTTGATCATTTCCAGAAAGAAAGAGTGTAGTGGAATCAGCAGGCCCCCACTGCGCAGTGCTTTCATCTCCCCCGATCCTCCTTCCCCACCACCGAGATGCTTATGGAGGCCATGTGGGAGAACAAATCATTTCATCCACCAACACATAGATGAGCGTCTCTAAAAGGACTCTCGGCCAGGCGCGGTGGCTCACGCCTCTAATCCTAGCACTTTGGGAGGCCGAGGTGGGTGGATTCCTTGTGGTCAGGAGTTCGAGACCAGTCTGGCCAACATGGTGAAAACCTCTCTCTACTAAAAATACAAAAATGAGCTGGGCGTCGTGGCCGGCACCTATAGTCCCAGCTACTCGGGAGGCTGAGGCAGGAGGATCTCGCTTGAACCTGGGAGGTAGAAGTTGCAGTGAGCTGAGATTGCGCCATTGCACTCCAGCCTGGGTGACAGAGCAAGGCTCTGTCTCGAAAAAAAAAAAAAGGACTCAAAAAATCCACCCCTGATAATCGAGTCACTCCTGCACATGGATAGAGTCTTGGATGTCACTTTTCAGCATATTGCATCAGGTAACCAGAAAGAAGTGGAGAGACTTCTGAGCCAAGAAGACCACGATAAAGATGCCGTCCAAAAGATGTGTCACCCTCTGTGCTTCTGCGACGACTGTGAGAAACTCGTCTCTGGGTAAGACGGTGCTGGTGGGGGCTCTGTGTGCCAGGAAGCAGGAGACAGGAGACCTCATGGAACTTCTCCGCTGTGCGCCATGTGTTTGCGGATAAGAGCTGTGCTCCCTGCCCCTCAGCTGCCTGTGCCGTAGAGTGGAGATGATAACATCTGCCCCTTTGGAGAATCAGATTGGTTAGAGGTTGTCAAAACACTGGCCCACCAGCGGGCTGGCTGCCAGGGTAGGCTGGTTACAGGGCCTGCCCCACCCTCAGAAAGGGGGTTTTAGGATGGGAGGAATGTCAGTGTTTTCCATTACCATTTTCGGTTTCCCGTTATCTTTTGCTGGGTGTTGAGGCCTAAAGGGTTGGTCGGGGAGAGACTCCAGGGCCAGGTGCCTCTGTTCTCATGCTGGGTGAGCCCTGGCACTGCGGGAGACACACATCTTGGGTGGGATCCTGTGAGCCGCCTTCTGTCCATGATACCTGCATATGTACCTGGGCAGGGAGAGACACTGCGGCGCCATTCCCACGTGTTGTTTTCTGTCCCTTTCTGTATTCTAGGAGGTTGAACGATCCCTCAGTTGTCACTCCATTCTCCAGAGATGACAGGGGGCACACCCCTCTCCACGTGGCTGCTCTCTGTGGTATGTGGTCCTGGGCTGGCCCCTAGGGGCTGTCACAGCAAAGGGATGGTGCCCAGGGTGATCTAGCAGAGAGGCCGGGCTGATGGGCAGGGGCTTGGCAGCTGGGGCCACATCGTAGGTCCATCCTCCAAGGGCTGGAAGGAGAAGAGGAGCAAATGTGCCAGAGGCCTCGATGGCCAGCTTGCTGCCCTGCACTGGGTGACCCCCCTGCGTGGTTCCCACGGCATGGAGACACTCCCTAACGCTGCCCCAGGCTGGGGTCCCTGAGAGGAAAGGCTTGAATCTGAGCTCCGAGAATGGTCTCAGAATTGTCAGCTTGCAGTTCTTGTGGCCTTGCCTTTAAGAAATTATTTTATTGCCCGGGCACAGTGGCTCATGCCTGTAATCCCAGCACTTTGGAAGGCCAAGGTGGGCGGATCACCTGAGGTCGAGAGTTCGAGACCAACCTGACCAACATGGAGAAATCCTGTCTCTACTAAAAATACAAAAATTGGCCGGGCATGGTGGTGCATGCCTGTAATCTCAGCTACTTGGGAGGCTGAGGCAGGAGAATTGCTTGAACCCAGGAGGTGGAGGTTGCAGTGAGCTGAGTTGCACCACTGCACTCCAGCCTGGGCGGCTGAGCGAGACTCTGTCTAAAATAAAATAAAATTAAAATAAACAAAATAAAGTGCACATTCAAGATAGAAACCATAAGGTCCTCTAGAGTCCCCGGCCATCCCTGTCTCCCAGAGATCACTATGATTGACGAGTGTCTGGGCTTTCTGCATGCTGTGTGGCTGTGTGGATGCATAAAGTGTGTAGGGCTCCAGGGCTCATAATGTTCTGTTGTGTGTAGTTTTTCTCTTAGCACTATGCAAGAATGTAGTTCCTTGGCAGTATTTTTAATGGCTGCATAATACTCCATCTTATGAACGATGAGTCATGGAATCTGTGGCTGTCTAAGGCTCTTTTCGATTATTTTCTATTGCTGAGAAGTAGACTTTGGCAGCATTCCCTCCAAGGGCCACCCAACCTGTCTGGGGTCTGCAGAGCCTTACTTGATATTAGCTGTAGTCTAGCAGAAAAAGTATCTATCGTGTGTTTGATGCGCAGAACTAGGAGGGTGCAATAGCGTATGGTCTTATAATTAAGGTGTAGAAGGGCTCTGTACCTTCCTTCTCCATCGTGACATCCTTCTGCTCTGCAGGGCAGGCATCTCTCATCGACCTCCTGGTTTCCAAGGGTGCTGTGGTGAATGCCACAGACTACCATGGGGCCACTCCGCTCCACCTGGCCTGTCAGAAGGGCTACCAGAGCGTGACGGTGAGCAGTGGTGCCTTTGCGGCGGGCTGTCGCTTTGCTCCCGTGAGCTTGGTTCTGCGTGGTGATGGTACAGTGGTGCTGGCTACGCTGCGCCCCCGTCTTGTGGTGCTGTGCCTCCCTCGTTCCACACCAGCTCTGCTGTGGCAGTAGTGAGGGAATCCAGGGACTGGTCCCACCTTTCTGGGTCTCCTGGACAAGATTGTTAGGTTCAGATTTGAAACTTCCTGGCCAGACGTGGTGGCTCATGCCTGTAATCCCAATGCTTTGCGAGGTCAAAGCAGGAAGATGAGTTGAGCCCAGGAGTTCGAGACCAGCCTGGGCAACCTAGGGAGACACTGCCTCTATCAAGGAAAAAAAAAATTTTAAATTACCTGGACATGGTGGTGCACACCTGTAGTCCCAGCAACTTGAGAGGCTGAGGCGGGAGGTTTGTTAGATCCTAGCAGGTCGAGGCTGAAGTGAGCAGTGATCGTGCTGCTGCACGTCAGCCTGGGTGACAGAACGAGACCCTCTCTCTAAAAGGAAAAACTTCCTGATCATCTGGGGGAAGAAAAGGTGGGGCTTTAGACTTTTTTCTTCAGCCCCTAAACTCTGTCAGGAAGGATGGGTGTTGGTATAATTTAAATAGTAGCATAAGTAAGATTGAAGATGGGAGCAAACGACCTCCCCCTGCTAAGACTGGAGGCCGGGCCTCCCAGGGAGGGGCTGCGCCCTGCTCATCGCGTTCCTTTGTCTCCACAGCTGCTGCTGCTGCACTACAAGGCCAGCGGGGAAGTGCAGGACAACAATGGGAACACACCGCTCCACCTGGCCTGCACCTACGGCCACGAGGACGTGAGTGGCCCTTGCTGTTCCTGGGGGGCTGCGCTCACCCTTTCCCACTCGTAGAGAAGTCGAGATATCTCATTAGTCTAACATATTTTGTGTCAATAATTATTGGAACATTGGGTTTGTGAATTTTTTTTAATTTAAAAGAATGTTAGGCCGGGCTTGGTGGCTCATGCCTGTAATCCCAGCATTTTGGGAGGCTGAGATGAGCAGATCACCTGAGGTCAGGCGTTTGAGACCAGCTTGACCAACATGGTGAAACCCTGTCTCAACTGAAAATACAGAAATTAGCTGGGCGCGTTGTTGGGCGCCTGTAATCGCAGGTACTCAGGAAGCTGAGGCACGAGAATCGCTTGAATCTGGGAGGCGGAGGTTGCAGTGAGGCGAGATTGTGCCATTGTACTCCATCCTGGATGACAGAGCGAGACTCTATCTCAAAAAAAAAAAATGTTTAACATATTACAGATGCCGTAGTGAAGTAACAGAAAATTAAAACTAGTCGCTCATTATCTTACCCTGAGGTAAAATCATTCTCATTTATCCTTGCCACCATCTGGTTCTTACTTGTGCATATAGTCAATGTTTACATTTTCTGTTTTTATTATTTATTTATGTTTGAGACAGGACCTCACTCTGTTGCCCAGGCTGGAGTGCAGTGACACGATCTTGGCTCACTGCAGCCTCCGCCTCCCAGGTTCAAGTGATTCTCCCACCTCAGCCTCTGAGTAGTTGAGATTATAGGTGTGTGCCACCATGCCCAGCTAATTTTTATATTTTTAGTAAAGTCAGGGTTTTACCATGTTGGCCAGGCTGGTCTGGAACTCCTGGCCTCAGGTGATCTGCCCACCTCAGCCTCCCAAAGTGCTGGGATTACAGGAGTGAGCCACTGCACCTGGTCTTTATTTTTTATTTTTTAAAATTAGGAAAAATTTTTTCTTGAGACAAGGTCTTGTTTTGTTGCCCAGGCTGGAGTGCAGTGGCATGATTTTGACTCACTGTAGCCTCTGCCTCCTGGGTTCAAGCGATTCTCCTGCCTCAGCCTCCCAAGTAGCTGGGATTATAGGCATATACCACCACACCCAGCTAATTCTTGTACTTTTAGTAGAGATGGGGTTTTACTGCGTTTACCAGGCTGATCTCAAACCCCTGATCTCAGGTGATCTGCCTGCCTTAACCTCTCAAAGTGCTGGAATTATGGGCATGAGCTGCTGTGCCCGGCCATCTAGCACATTCTTGAATAGCTGCAGTGATCCATTGTGTGTCATGTCGGTGGTCTCCAAGACCACCCCTGGGCTCAGCGATTGGCTGGGAGGACTCACAGAACTCAGCATACAGTTGCATTCACAGCTGTGGTTTGTTACAGCAGAAGGACGCAGAACAACATCAGCAAAAGAACAGGCACGTGGTAGAGTCCAGAGGAGAGCAGGGGTGAGCTTCAAACAGTCTCTGTTGGCCGGGCACCGTGGCTCGCACCTATAATCCAGCAGTTTTGGAGACCCAGGCGGGTGAATCGCCTGAGTTCAGGAGTTCAAGACCAGCCTGGTCAACATGGTGAAACCCCATCTGTACCAAAAAAAAAAAAAATACAAAAATTAACTGCGTGTGGTGGCACACCCCTGAAATCCCAGCTACTCAGGAGGCTGAGGTGGGAGAATCGCTTGAACTCAGGAGGCGGAGGTTGCATTGAGCTGAGATTGCGCCGCTGCACTCCAGCCTGGGCGACAGAGTGAGACTATGTCTCAGAAAAAAAACCACCAGGTCTTTTTTTCATGGTGCCACACAGGATGGGCTTAGTTCTTCCAGCAGTGAGTTGGAACAACACACAGGAAGTGTGATCTACTCGGGAGGGTCATTAGGGACTCAGTGCCCAAGAGTTAGTGAAGGTTGGTCTCGTAAGCACGTTCTGGAGCAGCATATACCAAAATGCCCTACTCCCAGAAGAAAACTCAGGTGTTCAGCGTAAACCAATTCAGGGCCTGTGTGAGCCACCTCATCAGTGAGGGTGAGCAGTCTCGGGCCTGCTGTAGTAACTCTGTTCTGTACACGGAGACATCACGGTTTTTGCAGCCACTGCTTATTGATTGGCAGTTTTATCCTTTTGAAAGCATGAGGTGTCCTGGCCGGGCGCGATGGTTCACATCTCTAATTCCAGCACTATGGGAGGCTGAGGTGGGAGGATTGCTTGAGCCCAGGAGTTTGAGGCGTGCCTGGCAACAGAAGGAGACCCCGTCTCTACAAAAAAAAAATAAAAAACATCCAGGCATGGTGGTGCATGCTTGTAGTCCCAGCTGCTCGGGAGGCTGAGGTGGGAGGATCGTGTAAGCCCAGGAGTTCAAGGTTGCAGTGAGCTATTACTGCCCCACTGCACTGCAGCCTGGATAACGGAGACCCCGTCTCAAGTAAAAAAAAAAAGAGGTGTCCTGATCAGATACTGTGACGCTCCTCAGTTCTGTTACTGCACATTTGCTTGGTGAGTGGAGCCTTGCTTGAACAAAGACATGGGCTGAAGCCGAGGAGAGCACAGACCTTGTCCAGGCTTGGTGCGTCTGTGAGCGACGCCGTTTCCCATCTCTCTGCAGTGTGTGAAGGCTCTGGTCTACTACGACGTGGGGTCGTGCAGACTTGACATTGGCAACGAGAAAGGAGACACCCCTCTACACATTGCTGCCCGCTGGGGCTACCAAGGCGTCATAGAGACATTGCTGCAGAACGGAGCGCCCACCGAGATCCAAAACAGACTGAAGGAGACACCCCTCAAGTGTGCATTAAACTCAAAGGTAGCTCTTCCCATCTCTGAGGGGCAAGATGACTTTGAAAGAAGATCTATGTCCGTAGGTGCGGTCTTGGCCTCCTAGACAAATTGCGCATTAGTGCCTGAGCTCAGGGCCTGGCTTGCCCCCTTTCTGCTGCATTTGGGACTCATTGTTAATGGGTTTTACTGATTTATATTATTTTCAGTTTGAATGGGCATCTTTCTCAGGGTTGTTCCAGGAGCTGCTGCCGGCAGTTTGTTCTGGCTGCTGAGTGCTGTTGATTTATTGGCAAATGGAGCGGGCAGAAACGAGGTTCTGCGGGGCAGGAACCGGGGAGGGAGCAGGATGTGGTAGAAATCCCTTTTCCCATTACTTCACCTTCAGTGCCTAGAATCTGACTCGGCCAGTTCCGGACATCCTTGAGGATGGTTTCTTTCATACATAACTTGTCAATGAATTCGCCTTTTTCTCCTAGATTCTGTCTGTAATGGAAGCCCATCATCTGTCCTTCAAGAGGAGGCAGAAGTCGTCTGAGGTAGGTCAGCCGGGCTGAGCCAGTCGGTTGCCTTGGAGACCAAGGGCGCCTTCTCCGGTCCTCACGTATCCGTGAGCTGTCTTCTTTCTCTTTGGGGTTCCCTTGCTGCAGGCCCCTGTGCAGTCCCCGCAGTGCTCCGTGGACTCCATCAGCCAAGAGTCCTCCATTTCCAGCTTCTCCTCCATGTCATCCAGCTCAAGGCAGGAGGAGTCCAAGAAGGACTACAGAGAGGTAAGGCTTCCAGAGGGAGGACGGGGTGGTGGGGGAGGCCTTGGTGGCCCCAGGCAGTGGCGGCCAGCAGAAGAGCTATGGCGTGACGAGGGCCACCCTCTCAGCCTGCTTGCCCATTCTGGGGCTGCTGCTGGTCTGCGGTGGCCGAGGTTGGTGCCTTTGAGCTAGGCCCAGCGGCATCTCGCAGTGCTGTGCGCTTTGGCGTGCCCTTCCGTTGGCCGCTCCCTGAGCAGCAGTTGGTGTGCTGGAGTGTTTGCATATTAGAGAGGGGATAGGCTAAGAAAAATACAAGTCAGGTCATGTGGAGGTCCACCGATTTCAGATCATTTTATTTTTATTTTTATTTTTTTGAGATGGAATCTCGCTCAGTTGCCCAGGCTGGAGTATAATGGCGTGATCTCAGCTCACTGCAACCACTGCCTCCCCAGGTTCAGGCAATTCTCCTGCCTCAGCCTCCCAGGTAGCTGGGATTGCAGGCATGTGCCACCACGCCCAGCTAATTTTTTTTTGTATTTTTAGTAGAGATGGGGTTTCACTACTCGAACTCCTGACCTCAGGTGATCTGCCCGCCTTGGCCTCCCAAAATGCTGGGATTACAGGCATGAGCCACTCCGCTTGGGCTATTTTTATTTTTTTATTTTTACTTTTTTGAGAGGGAGTCTTGCTCTGTCGCCCAGGCTGGAGTGCAGTGGCATGATCTTGGCTCACTGCAACCTCCACCTCCCAGGTTCAAGCAATTCTGCTGCTTCAGCCTCTAAAGAAGGTGGGATTACAGGCGCCTGCCATCATGTCTGGCTAATTTTTTTGTATTTTTATAGAGAAGGGTTTCACCATGTTGGCCACAGGCTGTTTTAGAACTCCTGACCTCAAGTTACCTGCCCGCCTCGGCCTCCCAAAGTGCTGGGATTACAGGTGTGAGCCACCATGCCTGCTCTGATTTTAGATCATTGTAAAAAGTATCTGCATAGCATTCTCTGCCTTCCATCCCCACCCCATAAGCACCTGTGCTGAGAGCCTGACGTCATTGTTTCTGACTTCTTGCAAGGTTTATGTAGACGTTTGCATGCATGTACACCTTGCAAAAGCTCAGTGATGGCTTTTTTTTTTTTTCATTTAACTTACATTAGAGCTTGTTCGGTGTCAGCCTCATTCTTTAGCTGAGGGGTGGACTGTTGATCAGATATACCACCTTTGATGCCCCCCCCACGGGTGCTGAACCCTCACTGACCCCATTGTAGTGTCCCACCGCCTGCAAGCCATGACCTGCTCTTGGGGGCCCCAGTAAGCTTAGCTCCATGCAGAACAGCATAGAAAGCCAAGAGACATGATCCAGAGCCTAATGGAGACCTGAAGTTGTTCCTGGGAGGGGTGTCCACCCTCACGGTGCCCCAGCTAGCAGATAGGGAGAGCTGAGTTTAGTATCTCTTTTTTTTTTTTTTTTTTTTTTTGAGACGGTCTCACTGTGTCTCCCAGGCTGGAGTGCGGTGGGATATGAGTACGCCCATAGTTCCCTGCAACCTCAGACTCCTGGGCATAGTCTCCCGAAGTGCTGGGATTACAGGCTGAGCCACTGCACTTAGCTACATATATTTTTCTAAGTCATAGGGGTGGTTTGCATCTTAAGAAGCACTTGTGCTCCAAGGTAACCGTGGCCTCACCTTTCCACATCAATAAAGTTACAGTTTATATTCCCTAAATGACAGTGGGTTCTGTGCACACCAGCAACTTCCTGGGATGGCCTCTGAGGAGTTTTAGGGACACGTTTGAAGGATACTAAATCAGACGTCAAAACTCCACAAATCAAGAGAAAAATGAAAGCCAATAGGTTTTCTGAATGTTTATGTTATTTCTATTATTATTTTATTATTGAAATCATTTTTCTAACATTCTTGTTCCTTTTATTAAGGTAGAAAAACTTCTAAGAGCAGTTGCTGATGGAGATTTAGAAATGGTGAGTGCGTTTTAGAAGTGCATTTTGTCTTATTTTTATTTTTTAAAGACAGGGTCTTGTTCTGTCCCCCAAGCTGGAGTGCAGTGACGTGATCATGGCCCACTGCAGCCTTGAACTCCTGGACCCAAGTGATCCTCTTGCCTCAGCCTCTTGAATAGCTGGGACCACAGATGTGCGCCGCCATGGCTGGCTAATTGTAAAAAAATTTTTTGTAGAGATGGGATCTCGCTATATTGCCCAGTCTGATCTTGAACTCCAGGCCTCAAGTGATCCTCCTGCCTTGGCCTCCCAAAGTGCTTGGATTATAGGCATGCACCACCAAGCCCAACTTTAGAAGTGCCCAGCTTTAGAAGTGCTTTTTATTATAAAAAGCTGCTTGTTAGGTTAAAACAGCCACCCATCTGTGTTTCTTGTCTCCAGTTCAGTTTTGGGTCACGTGCACTCTGATTTTGTGCAGCGGGTGGTATGTTTAGTGCATATTTGGTAATGGCGCTGTTAGATTTTTCTGACAAGTAATGGGGCAGTTCGGCACACAGGCACCTAGCGAGCATGGTCCCTGCCTTTCAGATGTCCGCATTCCAGGAGTGTGGTGTGATGTTGCCAAGACCAGAGACCATGTTCAGGGCACAGAGCATGGGCTCAGAGCCCAGGCTCACTAGCCAGTGTGCAAGGAGGGCAGCTTGGTTTTAAGAGAGGGCAGCTTGGTTTTGGGGAGAGGAGGAAGTAGGAGAGGCGAGTGCAGAGCCCAGAGGTGTTTGTGTGGCTCTGCAGAAGCTGTGGATGGCTGGGACCCCTGGGCCATGGGAGGGGGCCTGAGGCTTGGGGCTCCGAGGAGTCATAAGCAGGTGTCTGGATGAGATGGGGCCACTGGCCCTGGGCTGGCACCTGGAGAGAATGTCGTGACTTGACGAAGGCGTCTGTCCAAACCATCAGGTGCATCTGACAGTGAGATGGATGGACAGTGGAGATAGCCTTTCTTAGATTGCCACGGACAGCTTCCCCTGGCTTGCCTTTGGCCCCCTGAAAGGACTGTTTCTTCCACTTTTTTTTTTTTTGACACAGAGTCTTGCTCTGTCGCCCAGGAGTGCAGTGGTCCAATCTCGGCTCACTGCAACCTCCACCTGCCAGATTCAAGTGATTCTCCCGCCTCAGCCTCCTGAATAGCTGGGACTACAGGTGTGCGCCACCACACCTGGCTAATTTTTTTTTTTCTTTTTTTTTTTGAGACGAGTCTCACTCCGTCACCAGGCACCAGCCTGGAGTGCAGTGGCATGACCTTGGCTCACTGCAACCTCTGCCTCCTGGGTTCAAGCAATTCTCCTGCCTCAGCCTCCCAAGTAGCTGGGACTACAGGCGAGTGCCACCACGCCCAGCTAATTTTTTTGTATTTTTAGTAGAGACGGGGTTTCACCATGTTGGCCAGGCTGGACTTGAACTCCTGACCTCAGGTGATCTGCCCCCACTAGGCGTCCCAGAGTGCTGGGATTACAGGGGTGAACCACTGTGCCTGGTTGTATCTTCCACTTGTAATGAACGAGGGAGTGAGGTGTTCACTCAGTGCCCTAGGACCAGGGTGGGTTTATGGGTTTATTTTTTTTTGAGACAGTCTTGCCTGGTTGCCCAGGCTGGAGTGCGGTGGTGTGATCGTGGCTCACTGTAGCCTTGAACTCCTGGGCTCGGGTGATTCTCCAGCCTCTGCCTCCCAAAATGCTGGGATTACAGGTGTGCGCCCGGCCCTAGGACTAGACTTTTAAAGCCATCACCCCGAGGCAGGACCAATCTGCCCCTTTTTATGATAGAAGAAAAGAATCTCTGGCATAAGCCGTGAAGTGGAAGGACTGAGAAAGGCTTCACAAGGCAGCAGAAGCCAGTTATTAATGGCTGTGGGGTTGAGGAAGGAAGTGTGGGCCCACATCAGCGGTGTGTGTTTGAGATCCTGTGCATGCAAAGACACTGAGGATGTGTCTCCGTTTCCCTTACTCTCCATCACCAGGTGCGTTACCTGTTGGAGTGGACAGAGGAGGACCTGGAGGATGCAGAGGACACTGTCAGTGCAGCAGACCTCGAATTCTGTCACCCCTTGTGCCAGTGCCCCAAGTGTGCCCCAGCTCAGAAGGTTTGGCTTTGTTTCTGTTGGTGGTGGTCAGAGAACGGAGGCAATTTTTTTGTTTTTTTTTGAGACAGGGTCTCGCTGTGTCACCCAGGATGGAGTGCAATGGTACAATCATGGCTCACTGCAGCCTCAACCTCCTGGGCTCAAGCGATCCTCCCCCCTCAGCCTCCCATGGTGCTGAGATTACAGATGTGAGCCACTGCTCCCGGCCAGCAAATTCTTCCTTTTCCCCTCAGGAAAGTTCTCTGCTTCTCAGCCAGATAATTACTGTACTGTGTGGCTGTGAATAGGTACTCCCCAAGATATGGTGGGACTCATTAGCCAAGGGTGGATGCCAGCGTCCTGCACAGCAGGTAAGTGAGCAGGGATGTGTCCCCGTGCTTAGCATTTTGGCAGCTATCTGGGTCCCCGAGTCCCATGGCAGGAGCTGATGAACAGATGCTCGAGGCTCTCCTTCCATGTACCCAAAGGCCCGCAGGGAAGCTGCATGCATGTTCTGCTGCTGCCTTTTCTCAGGTGAGTTCACTCTTCGTGGGGACTCTCCAAATGCAGAGAAATCCCCACACCCTCTCCCAGCTTCCCCCAGGAGTAACAACCTTGCAAAACTGTGATGCAGAATCACAGCCAGAATATCGACATTGATGCAGTCTGTGGATCTTAGCTCACATCTCCCCAGTTCTGCTTGTTCTCAGTGTGTGTGTGTGTATTTCGTTGTGTACAGTTGTGCCACATGTATAGGTTTGTGTATCGACCATCACATTCAAGATATTTTCTGTGACAGATACTTTTTTTTACACTCCTTGTTCTTTTTTTTTTTTTTTTTTTTTTTTTTTTTACAAATACTCTAACTCTGGAACCCAAGCTGGGGTGCAGTTGTGTGTGGGAAGCGAACGGCAACCACTGCCACC
>CAUYLG010031535.1:0-24679 GCA_963573385.1 Cacajao melanocephalus | reverse complement strand
GATGAAGCCTACTTGATCATGGTGGATAAGCTTTTTGATGTGCTGTTGCAATTGGTTTGCCAGTATTTTATTGAAGATTTTTGCATCTATGTTCATCATGGATATTGGCCTGAAGTTTTCTTTTCTTGCTGAGTCTCTGCCAGGTTTTGGTACCGGGATGATGTTGGTCTCATAAAATGATTTTGGAAGGATTCCCTCTTTTTGGATTGTTTGGAATAGTTTCAGAAGGAATGGTACCAGCTCCTTTTTGTATGTCTGGTAGAATTCGGCTGTGAACCCATCTGGACATGAGCTTTTTTTGGGTGGTAGGCTCTTAATTGCTGCCTCAACTTCTGCCCTTGTTATTGGTCTATTTAGGGTTTCGAATTCTTCCTGATTTAGACTTGGGAGGATGCAAGTGTCTAGGAATTTATCCATTTCTTCCAGGTTTACTAGTTTATGTGCATAGAGTTGTTTGTAATAATCTCTGATGATGGTTTGTATTTCTGTGGAATCTGTGGTGATATCCCCTTTATTGTTTTTTATTGCATCTATTTGATTCTTCTCTCTTTTCTTTTTTATTAATCTGGCTAGTGGTCTGTCTCTTTTGTTGCTCTTTTCACAAAACCAGTTCCTCGATGTATTTATTTTTTGAAGGGTTTTTTGTGTCTATCTCCTTCAGTTCTGCTCCGATCTTAGTTATTTCTTGTCTTCTGCTAACCTTTGAGTTTTTTTCATCTTGTTCCTTTAAATCTTTCAATTTTGAGAATAGGGTTGTCAGTTTTAGATCTTTCTTTGCTTCTCATGTGGGCATTTATTGCTGTAAATTTTCCTGTAGACATTGCTTTAAGTGTGTCCTAGAGATTCTGATATGGTGTGTCTTCATTTTCGTTGGTTTCAAAGAACATCTTTATTTCTGCCTTCATCTCATTGTTTATCCAGTCAACATTCAAGAGCCAGTGTTTCAGTTTCCATGGAGTTGTGTGGTTCTAAGTTAGGTTCTTAATCCTGAGTTCTAATTTCATTGCACTGTGGTCTGAGACTCTGTTTGTTATGATTTCCATTCTTTTGTATTTGCTGAGGAGTGATTTACTTCCAATTATGCAGACAATTTTAGAGTAGGTGTGATGTGGTGCTGGGAAGAATGTATATTCTGTGGATTTGGGGTGGAGAGTTCTGTAAATGTCTATTAGGTTTGCCTGGTCCAGGTCTGAGTTCAAGTCCTGGATATCCTTGTTGATTTTCTGTCTTGTTTATCTAATATTGACAGTGGAGTGTTAAAGTCTCCCACTATTATTGTGTGAGAGTCTAACTCTCTTTGTAGGTCGTTAAGAACTTGGTTTATGTATCTAGGTGCTCCTGTATTGAGTGCATATATATTTAGGATCATTAGCTCTTCTTGTGCATTGATTCTTTTACCATTACATAATGCCCTTCTTTGTCTCTTTTGATCTTTGTTGGTTTAAACTCTATTTTATCAGAGACTAGGATTGTAATGCCTGCTTTTTTTTGCTCTCCATTTGCTTGGTAAATCTTCCTCCATCCCTTTATTTTGAGCCTATCTTACATGTGAGATGGGTTTCCTGGATATAGCACACTGATGGGTTTTGACTTTTTATCCAATTTGCCAGTCTGTGTCTTTTGATTGGGGCATTTAGCCCATTTACATTTAAGGGTAATATTGTTATGTGTGAATTTGATCCTGCCATTTTGATGCTAGCTGGTTGTTTTGCCCATTAGTTGATGCAGTTTCTTCGTTGTGTCGATGCGCTTTACCATTTGGGAAGTTTTTGGAGTGGCTGGTACTGGTTGCTCCTTTCTATGTTTAGTGCTTCTTTCAGGAGCTATTGTAAGGTAAGCCTGGTGGTGATAAAAATCTCTGAGCAATTGCTTGTTCATAAAGGATTTTATTTCTCCTTTGCTTATGAAGCTTAGGTTGGCTGGATATAAAATTCTATGCTGAAAGTCCTTCTCTTTAAGGATGTTGAATATTGGCCGCCACTCTCTTCTGGCTTGTAGGGTTTCTGCTGAGAGATCTGTTATGAGCCTGATGGGCTTCCCTTTGTGGGTAACCCGACCTTTCTCTCTGGCAGCCCTTAGTATTTTTCTGTTCATTTCAACCCTGGCGAATTTGATGATTATGTGCCTTGGGGTTGCTCTTCTTGAGAAATATCTTTGTGGTGTTCTCTGTATTTCCTGGACTTGAACATTGGCCTGCCTTGCTAGGTTGGGGAAGGTCTGCTGGATAATATCCTAAAGAGTGTTTTCCAGCTTGGATTCATTCTCTCCATCACATTCAGGTACACCTGTCAAATGTAGATTAGGTCTTTTCACATAATCTCATATTTCTTGGAGGCTTTGTTCATTTCTTTTCACTCTTTTTTCTCTAATCTTGTCTTCTCATTTTATTTCATTGAGTTGATTGCCAATCTCTGATATCCTTTCTTCTGCTTGGTCAGTTCGGCCATTGAAACTTGTGTATGCTTCATGAAGTTCTTGTGATGTGTTTTTCAGCTCCAACAATTCATTTATATTCTTCTCTAAGCTGTTTATTCTCATTACCATTTCATCAAACCTTTTTTCTTTGCATTGGGTTAGAACATGTTCTTTTAGCTCAGAGAAGTTTGTTATTACTCACTTTCTGAAGCCTGTTTCTGTCAATTCATCAGACTCATTCTCCATCCAGCTTTGTTCCCCTACTGGTGAAGAGTTGTAATCCCTTGGGTTAGGAGAGGCTTTCTAGTTTTCATCCTTTTTGCACTGGTTTCTTCCCATCTTTCTGGATTTATCTAGCTGTGGTCTTTGTAATTGGTGACTTCTGGATGGGGTCTCTGAGTGGACATCCTTGTTGTTGATGATGAAGTTATTTCTTTCTGTTTTTTAGTTTTCCTTCTAACAGGTTCCTCTGCTGTAGGACTGCTGGAGGTCCACTCTAGACCCTGCTTGCCTGGGGATCACTTGCAGTGGCTGTCGAACAGTAAGGGTTGCTGTTAGTTTCTTCTTCTGTTATCTTTGTTCCAGAAAGATACCAGCCAGATGTCAGCCTGAGCTCTCCTTTATGAAGTGTCTCTTTGATACGGGGGTTGGGGAGCTGCTTGAGAAGATAGTCTGTCCCTTATAGGAGCTCAAGTGCTGAGCTTTGAGCTCTGTTGTTCCATTCAGAGCTGCTGGGCAGGTACATTTAAGTCTGCTGCAGAAGAACTCATAACCACCTTTTTTCCCCAGGTGCTCTGTCCTGGGAAGGTGGGGCTTTATTTATAAGTTCCTGATGTGCTGCTGCCCTTTTTCTGACATGCCCTGCCCAGCGAGGAGGTAGCCTAGTCACAGTCTGCCATCAGAGGCATTGCTGAGCTGCAGTGGGCTCTGCCCAGCTGCGTTGTGAACTTCCTTGCAGTTTTGTTTATAGAGGTATAGTTAGAACTGCCTTGGTGATGGTGGTCTGCCTCAGTAATGGCAGATTGTCTCTGTAATGGTGGACTGCCTTGGTAATGGCAGATTGTCTTGGTAATGGCGGAATGCCTTAGTAACTGTGGATGCCTTTCCCCCCATAGAGGTGGACCGTCCAGGGTCCAGCTGTGCTTGCTCTGAAACTCTCAATCCAGAGCATTTCAGATTGCTGGTCTTTGTGGGGTTGGGACCCACTGAGTGAGATCACCTGGCTCCCTGTTTCAGCCACCTTTTCTTCAGTTGAATGGATGACTCTGTCTCCCAGGCGTTCCAGGATTTGCATGAGCTTTTGTGTGGAGACCTGCTACACCAGCTGAAGCAGCCATGCTGGAGACTCCTGGTGCTTTCCACCCAGGAATCTCACGGTCTGTGGGCAGTAAAAACCTGTTTAGAAATACAGTTGATCACGCACCCTCTGTGTTCTTGCTGGGAACTGCACTCCAGAGCTGTTCCAATTTGGCCATCCAGTCTTGTCATTCAAGTATGAATGAAAGTTTCAATCATGCTATGCTTTTTCTTGTTAGGGCTTTTTGGATAATCCTGATTTAAGAATTAGGTAATAATTGTTTTTAAATTCCATGTGAACTGTCTGCAAATGGGAGTTTCCAAAGCATTTAAAACTTTATTCTCTTTGTATTTACAATAGCTCTCCTACAGTCTTCTGCGTACCATTTAATTGGCTATCAAATCATTTTTCAAAGATCCTGAAAAGGTAAGTTTCAACCTCATTGCCCTGCATAAAACAAATCATAAATTCTAACTAATTGTGATGGGGTGGCAGGTGGTCTAAACAGGAAATTACATGCAGCAAAGAGCATTTTAAAATCATTCTATTTTTCTTGAGGTTTCTAATCTAAAGCATGCTTCTAAAATATCATTCCCAGCACATGGGAAGAAACACATTCTTTTAGGGTGGAAGTGTTAATTAATGTGCATGACACAGAAAGAACAAGGAAAAGGTTATAGCCGATGCTTCTGCTAATAACATTTCTAAAAATAGAGGATTTTTGAAACAATGCTCTTTCATGTTAGTAAAATTTCTCAAAGGCCCAGGGTTAGTGCCAACATACAATCATTGGTTAAAACAAAATCACCTACCACATGGATTTTATTTACATGCATTCTCATTTCAATAAATTGTATTATTTATTTCTCATCAAAGTTAATTTCCAAGAAGAAAGCTGTGATGGTTTTCCCCTTTTGTATGACTTCCACTCATGGTTTTTTGGGGTTACCAACAGGAGCAGATTTCACTCTGAAGTTATGATCAGAATGGCCTATAAAATCATTAGCATGGCATACAAATAAATCTCCCTCTATTTCTTCAGTGTTGTGTAATGCTATGCTTTCCCTAACAACTTATTCCATGGCCACACTAAGCTTTCTTCTGGTCCTCAAACGCGTGGAACTTTTCCATGACTTCATGTCCCTGCATGTCCCTCTGTGTCTCTCTGCCTAGTGTTCCCGATTCTCCTCCAGGCAAGCTCTAGAAAGTCCTTTAAGACACAGATCAAACATTGAGGTAGCCTGTGAGCCATGTCTAGTCAGGGAAACATGAGAGATACCTAGTTAGCAGCATCTAGGAGTTGCTTTCCTCCCTAATAAAAGGAAAGAAGTGTATTATTATAATTTTTTTTTTGAGACAGAGTCTTGCTCTGTCGCCAGGCGCCAGGCTGGAGTGCAGTGGTGCTATCTCGGCTCACTGCAAACTCCGCCTCCTGGGTTCAAGCAATTCTTCTGTCTCAGCCTCCCGAGTAGCTGTGACTACAGGTGTGCGCCACCACACCCAGCTAATTTTTGTATTTTATTAGAGATGGGGGTTTCACCATGTTGGCCAGGATGGTTTTGATCTCTTGACCTTGTGATCCACTTGCCTCAGCCTCTCAAAGTGCTGGGATTACAGGCGTGAGCCACTATGCCTGGCCATGAAGTGTACTAAGATAACTTCCTTCTCTTGCCAGTCTGACTGCCTGTCTTCTTCGAAAGCAACCTCATGAGCTCGTTTTTCATGAACTCCAGCAGCCAAGCTGTAGGCTGAGGGGATTGCTGACATAGTGAGGACCGCAGAGAGGAGGTGCAGGAAGAATCCGTGTTAATTATATCACATTGGATATTACACCAACCCTGGGACTGTCTACTAAAAAGGTTTGAATTGTTTAAGCATCATTGGCCAAATGCTTCCAAAAGCATCTAATGGATATTCTGAGCCAGGGGAAATTACTCACTGCTGTGGCTCCCAAAGCATTCTTATAACATCTCTCTGATGATATTTATTCACATTGTGTTGGTGTCACCATCTTTTCAAATATGTGGCTCATCTACAAGACTGTGAACTTCCCATTCCCTAGCATACTATCCAGCTCAGAGAAGAAAATAAAGGTCTGTTGGCCAAATTAATTAATGAATTAAATACGGAGGCATAGGGTGTGTTATGGGGCACTGTTCATATCACCACTGCCACTCAATTTGATTTTTTTCATGTGGTTGCTATGAAAGAAAAGTATGCTCCATGTTGTAGCTTGCATTGGTTCCCAAGTCACCTGATATTCACCTGGGACAGCAGGGACAATTTATCAAAAGGTAATTGCTGAAAAGTACCCCTGGCACAAATTGCTTAGAGGTTACAAACTGAAAAAAGAGCAGGAGGAGAAAGGGATATAAAGTGTCAATGAAAAAGAAGTAGAATCTCTGAGTCCAAAACCAAAGAATCTGAACGGGGTTCATGCATTCATTCATACACTTATGCGTTAATCCATCCACTTTGTTGAGCATCTGCTATGTATTACGTTATGTCTAGATGCTGGCAATTCAGCATGATTCAGACAGACAAGATCCTTGCACTCATGAAACTTACAGTGCAGAAGAAATAAGTCATTTTGAGTACAGTCATGTGCCGGATAATGACATTTTGGTTGACAACGGACTGTGTTTACCACAACGTTTCCATGTTAGGATTATAATAAAACTAAAAGATTCTTATAACATAATGATATCTTGATGATCTTGATCCTGTGTAGGCCTATACTAAAATGTGTGGTGTCTTAGTTTTTAATAAAAAAGTTTAAAAAAAAAAAATAAAAAATTTTAGAAATAGGACAGAAGCTTACAAAATCAGAACATAAAGAGAGAAAACATTATTGTACAACTGTATAATGTGTTTGTGTTTTAAACCGTCATTACAAAAGTCAAAAAAAGTTTTAAAAAATTAAAAAGTTTGTAGAGAAAGAAATTATAGTCAGCTTAATTCATTATTAAAGAAAAATATATTTTTAAAATTATAAATTAGCCCAAGTGGACAGTGTTTATAGAGTCTACAGTAGTGTACAACAATGTGTTAGGCCTTCACATTCACTCAGCACTCACTCACTGACTCACTCAGAGCAACTTCTGATCCTGCAAGCTCCATTCATGGTAAGTGCCCTAGACAGGTATGCATTTTTTTTTCACTACACCGTATTTTCAAAGTACATTTTCTGCTTAAACAAATACTTCCCATTGTATTACAATTGCTTATAGTATTCAGTACAGTAACATGCTGTACAGGTTTGCAGCCTAGGAGCACTAAACTGTACCATATAGCCTAGGCAGCAGGCTGTATCATCTAGGTTTATGTCAGTATACTCTGTGATGTTTGCACAATGATAAAATCATCCAACAATAAATCTCTGAGAATGTATTCCCATTGTTAAGTAACAAATGAAAATATCTCATCTTCTCCTAGAAAATGCACCAAATATCATTATGAGCATTATCCCCTAGTACATACCTGAATGCCAAAAAGTGGTTTTGCTGAAAATTATTTTTATGAAGAAACAAAGAACCCAACATATTACAGGATGCTGAACTTAGAAAAAATTCTTCTAGATCATCTATGACATTGATGTTCAAACTTTAGTGTTGTTGTTTTTCCAAACATAAATTTGCATGATGGGTAGAGGGAGAGACCCAGTCTCCTAGCTAGGCTGGCAAACAACATGGTGACCCTCGAGGCATCTCTACAGAAGCTTGAGATGCCAGGGAGCACAGTTTGAAAATGACTGACTTATTCCAACTCCTACCTTTAATTTAATTTATTTATTTATAAAATTACTGTTATTACTATCGTTTTTTTAGACAGGGTCTCTCTCTGTCACCCAGGCTAGAGTGCACTGGCATGATTATAGCTCACTACAGCCTTGACCTCACAGGCTTAAGCAATCCTCCAACCTCAGCCTTCCAAGTATCTGGGACTACAACTACATGCCACCATGGCTGCCTAATTCTTATATTTTTTGAAGAGATAGGGTTTCATTATGTCACCCAGGCTGGTCTCAAACTCCTCAGCTCAAGGGTTCGATTCTCAGGTAGGGAACACTCTGGTGAAAGTTCCCGCCCACCTCAGTATCCTAAAGTGCTGGGATTATAGGTGTGTGCCACCACACCCAGCCTCCACCTCCTACATTTTAAAAAGGAGTTTCATTTTAAAATCGAAAAGGCTAAAGTGTTCAAGTTAATACAACTAATACACTACCAACTGGTGACAGGGCTAGAACTAAAACTCAGATCCTTTGGCTCTCCATTCCAGCACATTGTCTCCTATTCCAGAATCAATCAACTTACCCAAACTGAAAATCAAGAGAGATATAATAAAGGGCCGTCTGTTATGAACATTAAAACATTAAATTTTCTATTAATATTTCATAGAGAAAAATCAAATGGAATATAGGAAAACCAATCAACCCAGAAAAAGTCAGAATACACATGGTTGTCTCACCAGACAAGTTCAAGTGTAAGCAGAGAATGTGCTTATGACAAAGGCCATACATCTCGGACAACAGTTGGAGGTCTGTTCTCTCACAGCAACAGGGAAGTTTAACTAAAATAATGTCAGCGTTTTTCATTTTCTGGGCTCCATGAGGCTTCCACTTTGCCTATTACTCCCTGAGATATCACTTTATACTTGCTTCCTTACAATGTGCTCCTGCTTTGTTGTATAAAAGCTGAAAGGGAAAGTAATCTCTAAATGGGTCTGCATCCCACAGAGAATTTACTTAGATGACATTTAAATCTGTTTTTCATGGTTTTTTTGGTGCCATTACAAGAAATCATACAGTCATTACACTTCAAATTTGACAGTTCTTTCACAGCATGAAAGGCAGAAATTAGGTCCAAATGTATTTATTTAAATGCAAGGTTTCGCTTACCACCAGGACATTTGTGAAGACTGATAGATGACATCAGATTGCAACGTCTGAACTATTGTTATTTCATGAACCCCTGGCTGTGGATCACCAAACTCAAATATTTTAAATTCAAACAATAAGCCCATTAAAGAGAACTTTCAACTACTATCTTTCCCTTCAGTTATTCAAAGAACTCAATTTAATTCATGTAGCAATCACATTTGAGAATGAAAGAAATTTTTGCTATGAAAAGGCTTTGAAATGTTTGAAGACAAAGGATCCAATCAGACAGCACTTAATTAATTAATCAGATCTCAAAACTTTGCCAGAGTGTTCCCTACCTGAGAATTGAACCCAAAGTGTCAATCTTATTTGTGGAAAGTATAAATTCATGTGGGCATGTTTTTCTTGCACCTT
Organism: Cacajao melanocephalus; assembly: GCA_963573385.1. Lineage (NCBI taxonomy): Eukaryota > Metazoa > Chordata > Mammalia > Primates > Pitheciidae > Cacajao > Cacajao melanocephalus. The sequence continues at coordinate 15,674 of CAUYLG010031535.1, read as the reverse complement.
GTTTTGTAGGGGTGGGAAGATTGACTATTTTCCTATGAAACATCAAAGGCCATGTAGCCTCTGTACCTGTATCCCTCCAGTGGCAGTGGTTAGAAGTAAGTCCATCGGCTTGGATAAGGCCTGATTTCCTTTGACTTGCCACTAAGTGGTGAACCCACACTGCAATCCCACCCTCCCTTTATATCAGCAGTTCTCAACCTTTTTGGCTTCAGGGACCAGTTTTGTAGAAGACAATTTTTCCATGAACCCGGTGGTGGGGGTTTGGCACATTACATTTATTGTGCACTTTATTTCTATTATTATAACACTGTAATATATAATGAAATAATAATATGACTCACCATAATGTAGAATCAGTGGGAGCCCTGAGCTTGTTTTCCTGCAACTTGACAGTACCACGGAGGGGATGATGAGAGACAGTGACGGATCATCAGGCATTTGATTCTCATAAGGAGCACACAACCTAGATCCCTCGCATATACAGTTCACAATAGAGTTCACATTCCTATGCGAATCTAATGCTGCCACTGATCTGATCTGACAGGAGGCAGAGCTCAGGCAGTAATGCAAGTGAGTAAAGGGGAGTGGCTGTATATACACATGAAGCTTTAAGCTCACTTGCCCACCACTCATCTGCTATGTGACCCAGGTCCTTAGGCCACAGACCATTATTGGAGTTGGGAACCCCTGCTTTGTACCATTAAAAGGAGTCAAGAGGGAAGTCCCTTGTTCTCAAAGGCTCATGTGACATACAAGTTCCACATATAAAGTCATGCACCTCATAATGATGATTTGGTCAAGGATGGCCCATATATATGGCACTGGTCCATAAGATTATAATGGAGCTGAAAAATTTCTATTGCCCACTGACATAACCATAATTCTACAGCACAATTCATTACTTGTGTGTTTTTTAAAATTACAATTTTTAAAAAGTTAAAATAAGTAAGGTTAATTTCTTACTAAAGAAAGAAAAAAATGTTTTTAATAAACTTAGTGTATCCTAAGTGGCCAGTATGTATAAAGCCTCCAGTAGCGCATAGTAATGCCCTAGGCCTTCATATTCACTCACCACTCACTCACCAACTCCCAGAACAACTTCCAGGCTTGTACACTCCATTCAAGACATGTGCCTTATACAGGTGTACTTTTTAAAGCATCTTTTATGCCATGTATTTACTGCTCCTTTTCTATTTTTGGATATACAAATACCATTATGTTACAATTGCCTGCAGTATTCAGTACAGTAACATGTTGTACAGATTTGCAGCCTAAGAGCAATAGGCTTTACCATATCGCCTTGGCATGTAATAGGCTATACCATCTAGGTTTGTGTAAGTACACTCTATGATATTAGCACAACAACAAAATTATCTAAGAGCACTTTTCTCATAATGTATTCCTGTTAAGTGGCACATGACTATGTTATCTTAATATTTACTTACACTATGATGTCTGAACTACTGTCTTATTTTATAAATAAAGAAAACTAAAGATGTCAGATAAGTGCCCTTGTTTGTCCAGTTAATTTATGGTCAGCTGGGACTTAAATTCAGGCATTTTCCATTTTCATTATGCCTCTCTAGGATAACTAATCTCAAAAAACAAAAACAAAGATATTACTCAACCATTTATATAATTCAACTATATAATGCTGAGTATTCAGATAATTAAAAAGAGCTCTGATTTTAACATCACATATCTCAACATGTGGAAGGTTGAATGTTTTTCCTCATTCTATTCTATGTGTTGGTGTTCACTTAGAGCAGAGTTTACAATGGGTGACATTCAGACAATAAATGTATCATTTCAGCTCCAGAGCTTTTTTTTTCAGGTTGCAAAAGCAAGCTTTTTTCTAACGTTTTATTATTTTTAATTGATGCATAACTGTACATATTGATGGTGCACAATATAATATTTTGAAAAATGTGTATATAGTATAATGACCAAATCAGGGTTATAAGCATATCCATGACTTCAAACATTTATGGTTTCTTTGTGTTGAGAACATTTAGAATCTGCTCTTCTAACTCTTTAGAAATCTACAAACCGTATTGTTAATTATAGTAACCCTACTATGCAATGGAACACGGGAAGTTATTCCTCCTATCCAACTGCAACTTTGTACCTGTTGGTCAAACTCTCCCCACCCTCTTCCCCACACACCATCACAAGTCTTCTCAGCACTAGTCCCATAACCACTGCCAAGTAGTAACCACTCTTCTGCTTTCTACTTCTACATGACTAACTCTTTTAGATTCCACACGTGAGTGAGATCATGCGGTATTTGTCTTTCAGTGTCTGGCTTACTTAATCAACCTTAGTGTCCATCAATGGATGAATGGCTAAAGGAAATGTGGTATATATACACAATGTAATACTATTTAGCCATACAAAGAATGAAATCCTGTCATTTGCAACACAGGTATGAATCTGCAGAACATTCTATTTGGTTTTTAAGCAAACTAATTGCCAACTTTTAAAAATCAGAAGAATTTACATAAAAATCCCAAATTCTAGGTGATCTTAAAAAATCAGATGATGAAGCATTGCAAGATCTGCATTCCCAAATCACAACAACTGGCTACAGTTGAGTCTCAGACATTCCTTTACATAGGGCAGGTGTCCTCCTTGCTACTCCCTATAGCACCAGTTGCTTCATTCTTTCATGTCCTGCTTATTCCTTATAAGCATCAAAGTTTGTAATTCCTGTCCAAGACAAAGGACAGATTACATGTCTAATTTATTCATCCCAAGAACTCAAAATACAATTCAAAATCAGCAATGACCACATTTAAAAAAACAGAAGTGAGCTGACTAATATTTTAGTCCCCTAGTAAATATACCTTCTGCAGGTGGAATAATAAAATCCATTTCCTTTGTATTCTGTTTTCACGGATTACTTCTATAATTCTCAAGAGAAACTCAAGGGACAGATGTATGTCCCAATTCTGTTACCATATTTCACAGCCAGTAAAAGCTAAGGAAACTATGTTTAATGATTTTTCTCTTGTTAAATAGAAAAACACAGGTAGGGCCTTACCGCCATAGTAACTATTGGGTGCTATAGTCCCTAGGGCTTCTCCATTATGGGAACTCTGTGGAGCATCAGACACCAACTTCAATGTCATTTTTCTACCAGACATGGTGCATTCAGGCCACAGCACCAAGCCTTAGCTGGGAGCATTGTAATGTTGTTTTCATTTCTGTTTTCTAAGACAAATTGAGGGTTTGACCAAATAATGTCATAAAAAAAAAGTATTTATTTTTCTCTGGAATTTGGCAGTTTCTTTGCCACATTTATAGTAATCATCAATAGTGAGATGGAAGAAAAAAAGCAGGAGTTGATTAGATGAGACTATAACTGCAGACACTGGGGACATAGGGAGCTTAATAAGCCCAACTTATTTAATTTGCAAATGGTAAAACTGAAACCCAAGGAGATAGACATTTATTGCTCAACACCACTGAGCATTTTAAGGCAGACCTCAAAACTTCTATTTCATTTTTAGCCACAAGGAACTTGAGACACACTAGGGTTGAATAAGTGCTGACCAGAACAAAACACATATATGAGAAATAAAAAAGAGCTGAAAAACAGGGCCTGCAGTGCAGTAGAGCCCAGAAGGTGGATCTGTATAAGAACTTTCTCCAGAGACATCAGCAACAGGAATTTGAAGACCTCTGCTCATTCATTTGATGCTCCACATACTGTACTTTCTCTTTCTCTTCCAACACATGCCATGTTCCTCCCTAGGATATTTGTTGCTTGGCGACTATCCAGCATCCTCTTTTTATGCTTTAGGGACAATTCGGTCTTTTTGTGTGTGTGTGTGAATTTCTTTCCTACATGGTAGGCAGACACAACGATGCTGATAATCAGGTTCTTCTGCTCTCTCTTGAGAGTGGTGTGGGCATATGACCTAAACTAGGCCAACTGAACTTTTACTCTCCCACCACCACCACCCCAGACAATGAAGCTTGAGCAGAATGATGCAAAGATGGGAAAACATAGGTTGGGGTTCATTCATATCAACAGTGAAGTAGTCCTAGTACGACTGGACTTGTTACCCACAGTACTCCACACCTTTCCTGTGTTCTTTCCCTTTCTGAGTCTGGTTTTCTGCTCTATCTATCTATCTATCTATCTATCTATCTATCATCTATCTATCTATCTATCTATCTATCTTTCTATCTATCTATCTATCTACCTACCTACCTACCTACATACCTACCTGTCTGTCTATCTATCTATCTATCTGTCTATCTATCTATCTATCTATCTATCTATCTATCTATCTGTCTATCTATCTATCTATCTATCCAGAAATAGGATCTCATTGTCATCTAGGCTGAAGTGCAGTGGCATGATCATAGATCACTGCAGCTTCAACCTCCTGGGCTCAAGCAATCCTCCCACTCAGCTTCCCAATTTGCTGGGACTATGCATGGCTAAATTTTGTATTTCTTTTTTGTAGAGGTGGGGTTTCACCATAGTGCCCAGGCTGGTCTAGAGCTCCTGAAATTAAGTGATCCTGCCTACCTCAATCTCCCAAAGTACTGGGATTACAGCCATGAGCCACCACACCCAGCCAACCCTTCCCTTTTATTTTGCAGTCTGTTTTATATTCTTCTAATGAACTTCTTGTTCCTTTATTCTTGGCCATAATGAGTTTCCTATATCCAAAGAATCTACACCTGTAACTTGCGTTAGATGTTTGTCTGCCTGTACAGAGATTCTGCTTCTTCATGGTGGTTGTTCTCTGGTACTTTTAGCCTGTCCATGGCTCACCATGGCTTTTGAAGCCTCAAATATAGCCATGAGTATTAAACCTTAGTGTAGGTAACAGGGAGCATGTGTCAATCATGAGTCAGAAATCTGGAGCTGGAGAATTAGAATCTGCATTTTGATAAGAGTTCCAGTTGAGACAGGTGCAGCTGATCCCTAAAATATGCTGCTTTATCTCACACACTCAGCATTTGCTCCCACTCTGCTGACTGCCTAGTTGTCTTCCTATTTCCCAGTTCATATTCCTGAAAGAGGAAGTTGGCTGGCCCCAGCCTTCTTCACATGCTCGGGCCAACCAGCCTACGAAATGGGTCGGATTCCCACAAGAGGTCCAACTGGCCATGAGATGGGGCACAGTCACATGGACCACAGCAAGTTGCCCCGAATAGGGTCTGTGATATGATCTTGATGCCACAAGATCTGTGAATAAGACAGAAGGTTCCTGACTACCTTTTCAATCATTCTTCCTCCTACCACCCTTCATTCAGAAGATCTCTCTGACCTGATTCACTCTTTGAAAATAAGATCCAAGAGTTAATGAAATTTGTTTAAATGAATGATTCTCCTATCTAGGAGGTACACACTTCCAATGAATAATTGGTAAGCTGATTATTAAATACCCATATTCTCTTATTAATCACTTTAATTACCATCTCCTGAATCATCTATGCAGCAAAACTCAAAAAACTGCCTCTTTGAAGAATGATAAGGCTTTTGTGTGGAGCTCCAAACTTCTTTTATAGAAACATTAGCTCTTAGAGTACAAGAGTAGGTCCCCTTTTTAAAAGCCTTATAACTGGCCAGGCACAGTGGCTCACACCTGTAATCCCAGCACTTTGGAAGGCTGAGGCAGGTGGATCACAAGGTCAGGAGATTGAGACCATCCTGACCAACATGGTGAGACCCTGTCTCCATTAAAAATACAAAAATTAGTTGCATGTGGTGGCTTGCACCTGTAAAATCCCAGCTACTTGGGACACGGAGGCAGGAGACTCACATGAATCCAGAGGGCAGAGATTGCAGTGAACTGAGATCGTGCCACTGCACTCCAGCCTGGGTGGCAAAGTGAGACTCCAGCTCTAAATAAATAAATAATAAAATTAAATAACCATACAACCAAAAAAGCCCAAGCCTACCAAGATTATAAATGAGAAAAAAAAATTCATGTTTTTGAAATTTATTTTTTTTTTAAATCTACCATGTGAGGTTACTTAAACTTTCTCTACATGGGTAAGTTCATTGACTTGTTTCTTCCTGGAATCTGAGTTTCAATATTTTTGAAGACTTGTTACATGCAGGCATTTGGCTAGGGACACAGATGTTTGAGTTATACTCTTTGCCCTCCAAGAACTCACAGTCTAGGGGTGGAGACAAATATGGAAAAAGAGAAAACAATAATACACCATTTGAATTGATGTACAAATATATGAATACAGTGTTATGAGAGCTGAGGGAAAGAAAAAGTCACTTTGTGAAAGCCATTTGAACTACATCAGAGAGGATCAGCAAGGTAATAAGGAGGAGAGCAGAGGCCAATTAAGGTGATCCAATAGTTGGAGCAAGGCCACAGAAGTTGCCCTCTAATGTGGACATTAGAAGAACCAAGGGCAAGGATGAGTTATTTTAAGCTGAAAAATTTGGAAAAAAGGAAAAAAACAGGAAGGTCATTGTGACCTTCTCCCATCCTTCTTCCCTAAGGAGCTCATTCAAGAGATGCCTTTTATTTTACTCCAAGAAAGAAACATCTCTTTCATCTGAAGATCCAAAGACACAGAGAAGAATCTAAACAAACAAGTCTTGCTAAGTCCTCTTCCTCCCCCAGTTTATTACCATTGGATCATATACTCTACAACTATCTACTTCTTTATGAAAAACCTAAGCATTAAAAAATACACAGATTTATCTGTTTCTTTGGGTCCTTGATCCCTTATGAAGACTCTCATGTTACATCAAATCTATATTGGACAAACGTGTGTGTTTTTCTCTGGTTAACCTATCTTTTGTTATAGCAAGAGCCTAGTGATGGGTGAAGAAAAGATATTCCTACACAGGAACATGGGAATACTGGACAGCAGGAAAGAAGTTGGTGAGATGGCCATGAAGGACCAATATATTTCAGAAATGAAGAACCACTGAAAGTTTATGACCCACTGACTAGTTTCAAGAAATAACTTTGAGAGGGGATTGGAGGATGGTTTGAGAAAGGAAAAGCTGGGGACAAAGTGACCATACAGGAAATTGCCTTAAGATCAAAAGAGAGATTTCTAGAAGCTGGGATAGAGAGAGGGGAATTGATTTGAGAGACATTTTTGAGGCAAAAAGAATGAATTTGGTTGCAGAATCTCATAGTGGTGAATAGAGCTTTGGAGTTGGATGAACATGAATATAAATTATGGCTCTGCCATTCACTAATTGTGTAATATTGCACATGTTACCTCATCTCTCTGAGTTTCATATTTCTCATCTGTAAAATAAAGGTAGTGTTATCAAGAGAGGATTAAATAAGCTAATGGTGTGAAGTATTTAGTATAAATTAAGGCTCAGCATAAAGTGAATGCTCAACAAACGTTCGCTGGTATTTTTACTATCATTGTTATTACTGGTATTATAATGAATAATTGATGGAGAGAAGTGAATAAGAAATAATTCTCTAGCTTAGAAGTCTGGTAAATGATGGTATCATTAACAGAGATAGGCAATAACTATAATAGCTAGCATCTACTGAGAGTTTACCACATGCCAGGCAGGGTTCTAAGAGGTTCACATACAAAATGTCCCTTACTCCTCAGAGGAATCCCAGACATTATTACTATGCACAGTTTACAGAGGCAAAACTGAAGCACAGAGAGCTTAAGTAGCTTGGGTCACACAGCTAAGAAGTAAAGAAACACAGGCATTTTGAGAGCCTGCGTCACTTCCACTCTACACAGGAGAAGGCAAGAGAAGTTCCAGGATGGGCTAAAGGGACCTTGGTAAGAGGAGAGAAGTTTGCATAGTTAGTTTGAGTTTAATATGCTCAGAAATACTTAAATGGAGTAGTGTTGTAATAAAGTTGGAAATGTAGGCATGTTTTTAAGTCATTTTTCTCTTCAAATGGAAGACCAAGGAACAGAAAACCCAAGACAACAAATCATAAAGATGGATCATCTAATGGAAGATTGATCAGAAATGCACAAGAGTCTCAAAAATTACTCCAGAGAGAAAATATGACTGGAATGATACAAGTTTGATTTTTGTGCAAACTTCTCAAGAAGCAATCCCTGTGTGAAGGGGGAAAGCCTCTATATTACTCCATTCTACTGACATTTTCATCCCCAATGTAAACCATGAGACACACGGTCAGAGTCCTAGTGTCCTTCCTTAAGCAGCACTGTTTCTATGAAATAAAAGAAACACCAGGAATTTCCCTGCTGGGGATGTCCATCAGGAGGTTTCAGATGGCAAAGAAAGGGAGCACGTGGCTTCTCTAACAAAGGCTTCACTATGGGCTTTTGGGAAATCTGCAGCTGGCATGCCCAGTGTGGTTCCAAACTACAGTGCTCACTAGGCAGCCCCTTCGGAGGGAACATCCAGAATCAGTGAGCCTTCCTGCTGAGCAATTTTGCCCCTGGACATCCTCCTTCACAGAATACTCACTGAAAGCTGCGGGGAAGTTGAGCATCTCGACTGATAGTCCCAGAAGTTTGACTGATAAATTCCTGCCCACCCTGAACTTGTCTTTATTCTTTAACCGCCAAACATTTTGCTTCAATCTTCTACAGGAATATCCTTTCGTAACTACCTCTGGTATCTGAACTGTTTTCCTCTAGAGTGGATCTTATCTAGATTATCTGCCTAGTCCGTGGTTTACTTACCCTTTCTGAGGCTGCACATCCACACACATACACATCCATGTGTACACACACATGCACACACACACACACACACATTCCTCTGTAATCAAGTTTGTACCAAATAAACCCATTCTCCAGTTCTGACTGGCCCATGGATGTACATATGATCCAGGATCCATCAGTCAGATTCTCTCATCTGGACATTTGGATTCTCCGAATGGTGTGAGATGATAGGAGCTGAGAGCTATGGAAACACCATTTTGGAGAGTTCCTTTTGACTTAAATAGATAGATAGATAAAGAAAGCACATGGCCAGGAAGGTCTAGATCCTCATTCCAGTCCCTTATAAGACCTAGCTGCATGTACCGCTTTTAAATTCAATCCTATACCCCTGTATTTTTTCAACATTACCTCTTTTTGGATTAAATTAGAATGAGTATCTATTATTTGTAAACCCAAGAGCCTCCACTAAGACATGCAGTAAATAAATTTTACATAAATGCAAACATTGTTGGAAATGTCACTCTCTAAAAGCCCAAGATAAGCCAAAAATAAGCACTTTCTCACTAAATAAATTTTCAGCCAAAATAACAATGATGATGATAAACTGAGTTGTTTACACCTTTTACGTTTCAACGTGTGCCTACTAGTTTGTGTTATTTAGTCAGGAAAGTTAGTACTGCATTAAGGATCCTGTCTGTAGATGATGAAATTGAAACACAGAAAAGCACTGTGATCCATCCCAAGTGAGGCCTCTGTTCCTTCGTCAACCTAGATCTTCTACGTATTCATGCTTAGAATAAGCAGCTTGAAGATTTACAGTGTTGTTTGTGATGGATAATTGAGATAGAAGGAACATTGATTTTGAAAAGCTAATCATCATTTGATCTTCTTTTTTTTTGAAAGTAACATAGAAAGATGAATTCCTCTGAATCTTCTTCCAGTGAAAACAACATATATTTAAGTTCTCCTTTTGGAAAGTAGTTGCTAATGTTGTCAGAGAACAGAGCGACCCTTTAATATGCAAGATTATTGGCTACACAAAATTCAGAGTGTGAAAAATAAGCATTCTCGTCATAATACATTTGCGAAAGCACAAACGTATGTATTGTATTATCACCATTATTTTTTACTTTGATGATATGTAGACATAATGCTGTACCACCTAACTCAATAATCCGTTTTCAAGTGGTTTCTCTCTACCCACCAACTGTCCCTCTCTACTGCTCTAGCCTTTGGTAAGACTTAATATCTTTATACTTGCTTGCTTCTGTCTCAATACATATGTACATCAACATCTGTTTGGCCATACTAAGCTGTGAACTTGTTAAAAGCAGGAACTCTGTCCTTTGCCTCTGTATTCTTTCTTAGCACTTAGTACAACATCTAGCACCGAAGGGATTATTGACTGCTGAATGACCAAAAGTGAACACATTCCATCAACTTAAATAGATCATAATGTTCTCTAGGATGAAGAGCAGATCACCTTAGACTATCTGGATATCAATTCATGTCTATTAAATATTCCTTCATTCATGAATTACATTTATGCTAAATGCTATGGGGAGAAGAACAGAAACAAAGCATCAGACATTATTCTTGCTTTGATAAAGGTTGCAGGGAATATACTTACACGAAACATGTCATGGCAGTTATCATCACTGTCATCATCATCTTCATCATTAGCCTACTTAGTGATCATTTATTATATATCAGGCACTTCATTAAGTTTCTTACATGCTTTTCATTTAATTATCACAAGTTCTTATAGGTTATATGCTATTGCTATTCCCATTTTTATAGATTAAGAACTGAGGCTCACAAAATTTTAAGTAATGCACTCAAAGTCACATAACTAACAAGTGGAAGAATGAAGTTTCAAATTCAAGTCTGCTCAGGTCTAGAATTCATACCTATCAGGATGCCAGAACGCTATACCAACACTAAGTATACTAAGGGGGAAGTCAAGGGAGAAAGCAATGAGATGAGATCAAGAAAATTATTGATAGATTGCAGAAAATTTCAACCTGAGCATCTTAAACCAGGCATAAGGCATATATGGTAAAATTACAGCAGTTCTATGTAGTTTTAAAGGAAAATCTTTAAGTGATAATACAAAACGGTTTCTATAGTCTCTGAAAGCTTGATGATGAGCCAGACTTACGGCTGAAGGTTAAATGGGAAGGCTCCCAGGCATTGTGGCAGAGAATGGGGCAGGCCTTGCTGGGATTTATTGTTCCCTGAGGAGAGCAGTAGCCCCAGCACCACTAATCAGATCATACATCAGCAGAGTAATCACTGTTGACTCTTCCAGACACAGAAAGACAAACAAGTGGCTTGAAAGTATACAAAAGCAGAGTCCCGTAAGCTCCCTCATCTCGCACAAGAGAGCTGTGAATCACCTTGATAAAGGATTCATCATCGTCAGGTGTCACCCAGGTCACATCAGAGGTGTTAAGTTGTGTACAGGATGGCTTTTTGTCAAAGATACAAATGGAAGAAGCCAAGAAGAATGGGGTACTAATAACATCCAAAAACTATTAGTGGGAGTAAAGTCTCTTTCTGGGCATGTTTCCTTAAACAATGTGGATTGGAGACAGTCCTGAATTGGGAGTCTAGAAACGTGAATTCTAGCCCCAGTTCTGCCAATAACTACCCTGTTGGATTTGGCTCAAATGCTCTGAGCATTCATTTCTCCATCTTGCAAAAATAGGCATACCTTATTTATTGCATTTCATATTATTATGCTTCCTCAATTTTTTTTTAAACAAATTGAAGGTTTGTGGTGGCCCTGCATCCAGGAAGTCTGTTGGCACCATTTTTCCAATAGTATGCACACACTTCATGTATCTGTGTCACATATTGATAATTCTCAAAATATTTCAAGCTTTTTCATTATTATTATTATTATATTTGTTACAGTGACTTGTGACCATGGTCTTTAACATTACTATTATAATTACATTGGGGCCCATAGCAGAGGGCACACTGAATCTATAAATGTTGTGAACTGCTCCACCAACCAGCCATTCTTCCATCTCTCTCTCGGGGACTCCCTATTCCCTGAGACATAATACTACTGAAATTAGGCCAATTAATAATCCTACAATGAGCTTTAAGTGCTCAAGTTTGAAAGAAAGAGTTGCACGTCTCTCACTTTAAATCAAAAGCTAGAAATGAGTAAGCCTAATTAGGAAGGAATGCAGAAAGCCAAAACAGGCCAAAAACTAGGCCTCTTGCACCAAACAGCCAAGTTGTAAATTCAAAAGAAAAGTTCTCAAAAATAAAATTAAAACTGCTTCTCCAGTGAACACATGAATGGTAAGAAACCAAAAGTCTTATTGTTGATATGGAGAAACTTTGAATGATCAAACCAACCACAACCTGCTGTTGAGCCAAAACCTAATCCAGAGCAAGGCCCTAATTCTCTTCAATTCTTTGAAAGCTGAGAGACATGAGGGAGCTGCAAAAGAAAAGTAGGAAATTAGCAGATGTTGGTTCATGAGGTTTAAGGGGGGAAAAAAGGTCATCTCTATAACATAAAAATGCAAGAAGTTACAGCAAGATATTTAAAAGATCTAGCTGAGATCGTTAAAGAAGATGACTACACTAAACAGTGGATTTTCAGCATATACCAAACAGCGTTCTGCTGGAAGAAGATGCCATATAGGGCTTTCATAGCTAAAGAGGAAAAGTCAATGGCCAGCTTTAAAGCTTCAAGGGCAGGCTGACTCCCTTATTAGGAGCTCATGCAGCTGGTAACTTTAAGTTGAAGCCAATGGTCACTGACCATTTCAAAAATCCTACTATCCTTCATCTAGAAATGAAACAACAAAGCATAAATGATAGCATATCTGTTTGCAACATGGTTTGGTGAGTATTTTAGGCCCACTGTTGAGACCTACCACCCAGAAAAATAATTCTTTCAAAAGATAAGTAATTTTGACTTTCAAGTTTCATAAGAAATACATTTAGTAAGGCTATTGCTGTCATGGATAGTGATTCCTCTGATGGACCTTTGCCTCCTTGATGGATTCTTCCCTTCCCAAAAGATTAAAAACCTTCTGGAAATAATTCACCATGCTAGGTGTCATTAAGAACATTTGTGGCCAGGTACAGTGGCTCATGTCTGTAATCCCAGATTTTTGGGAGGCCAAAGCAGGAGTATTTCTTGAACCCAGGAGTTTGAGACCAGCCTGGGCAATAGAGGAAGATCCCATTTCTACAAAAAGTGAAAAAAAAAAAAAGTCAGGTGTGGTGGTGTACACCTGTGGATTCAGCTACTTGGGAGGATCACTTGGGCCCAAAAGGTTGAGGCTGCAGCGAGCCATGATCATGACAGTACACTCCAGCCAGCAACAAGAGAGCAAGACTCCATCTCAAAAAAAAAAAATGTGATTATGGAAGGAAGTAAAAATAGCAACATTAATAGGAATTTGGAAGTTGATTTCCACCCTCATGAATAACTTTGAGGGGTTTAAGACTTCAGAGGAGGAAGTAACTGCAGATATGGTAGAAACAGCAAGATAATTAGAACAAGCAGAACCTTAAGATGTGCCTGAATTGCTGCCGTCTCATGATAAAACTTCAATGAATGAGCAGTTGCTTCTTATAGATAAATAAAGTGGTTTCTTGACATGAAATCTACTTTTGATGAAGATGCTGTGAAAATTTGTTGAAATGACAACAAAAGATTTAGAATATTCCAGAAATTTTGTTGATAAAGCAGCAATAGGATTCAAGAGGATCAACTCCAATTTTGAAAGAAGTTCTACTGTGGGCAAAACCCTACCAAACAGCATGGCATGCTACAGAGAAATCTTTTGTGAAGGGAAGAATCCATCAAGGAGGCAAACTTCACTGTTGTCTTACAAAATTGCTGCAGCCAGTCCAAGCTTCAGCAAATACCACACTCATCAGTCAGCAGCCATCAACATCAAGGCAAGGCCCTCCGCCAGCAAAAAGATTACTACTCACTGAAGGCTCAGATGATTGGTAGCATTTTTTAGCAATAAAGTGTTTTTTAATTAAGGTATTTACATTGTTTTTAGACATAATGCCATTATACCCGAATAGACTACAGTGTAGTATAAACAGAACTTTATACACACTGGGAAATGAAAACATTCACATGACTTGTTTTATTGCTATATTCATTTGTGTGTGTGTGTGTGTGTGTGTGTGTGTGTGTGTGTGTGGTGGTCTGGAATCAACCCAGCAATCTCTCCAAGCTTTGCCTGTAAGTGGTTTTCTGATTAATCCTTTTACTTCTCAAATCTTTAAAAACTCAGTTGATTATAGGTGCAAACCTGTTATTTATGGAAATTGTGATAGACTAAAAGTCAGCACCCCTGGGTACTAGTCTGGTCACGACCTGAGAAACTCCCTTCCCTTCCCTAAGCCTTAGTGACCCAATTTCTAAAATAAAAACATGTGATTAAATGACCTCCAAAGCCTCTTTTAGCTATTAAAGTCCCTGAATCCATATTTTTAAAATCTCACAATATGGACTTCTGTAAGAAATAACAAAAATGGGTGATTATTTTCATTCTAAAAACAAGAAGTATTTTTCTGCTCACCTAGGAGTCAAATGGAAGTAAAATTCTGTAATAAAAACAGCAGAAAGATAGATCTGGTTCAGACAATATTAACCAATCTATGTCCTTACCCACAAGGGAAATGTATGAGCTGGATTTTTACAGGCAGAAACAGAAATAACACATCTAATACTTTCTGTTGAAAATACAAATGCAAATGCAGGTCTTCTGGCTCAAGTTCAGCTGCCCAGAGTCACCAAGGTCAGAGCTACTGAAAACTTCATGGGTGTTAACTCAAGCATAATGACAATGAATAATAACATTTCTTTATCCCACCGTCTCCTTTCCCATAACACAGTCCCTTGAAATTATGTGTGTTTGCACATATGTGTATTTAAAGCACACCTCAATATCTCTGACTGACAGGTTTTGGCAGTGCTTTGTGACAGACACCAAGGAAGATAGATGTATGTTAAAGTATCAAAGTGAATTCTCTAACAGACTATTAAGTAGGTAAATTCAAGATTTAGGCACTATCTCCACATCTGTGGAAAACAACATTTACTCAATAGTTAAGTCAGGATACCAACTACTACTAAAACAATTCTAATTTTGGGGATAATATTTTTAAACATTTTTTAAAGGAGTGATATAATCAGAAACTTAAGAGATACCTAGCATTTTGGAGATTCCCTCAGGCCATGCAGTGTGCCAAGCACTATCTAGGCAAACATGCACAACCATCATCCATTTAGACTTTGATGTGGACTTATTCCCATTTTAAAGGTACAAAACTGAACTCAGGAGGTGATTTGCCCCAAGTCACACATATATTCAGCTTCAGGTCTTGCTTTGGAGCCAAGGTGTGGCTAACTTCAGAACTCTTAAATTCTGTATAGCTGTTGTGCTCTTGAAGTTCCTGCTGTTCCACTGTTTAGTCACTAGACAAATATGGATGATTTACAGCAAAACTCCCCCAATCCAGATTTTTCAGCTGGAACATAGAAACAAAAAAATGACAATAAAATATTTTTGTCTTTCTTACTATGAAGGACAACACAAGATATTAAGATCTAAATTAAATCAAACTAAACAATGCCTACAAAAATAAGGCAAGCCAATTTCCAATTTCATGCCTAGATTTTCTAATCTATCAAGTGGTTAAAACTGTCTTACTTTAGGGTGGTGTGGTGAGAATAACTTTTTTAATATGAAATTATGTGGAAAGTTATGAAAACCTTTATGATCTTATAATTATGTTAATTATTTTCATTATAATTTAAACATAATAAGATATAGATGGAAAAACATTCCATGCTCATGGTTAGGAAGAATCAGTATCATGAAAATGGTCATAATGCCCAAAGTAATTTCTAGATTCAATGCTATCCCCAGCAAGCTACCAATGACTTTCTTCACAGAACTGGAAAAAACCATCTCAAACTTCATATGGAACCAAAAGAGAGCCTACATAGCCAGGACAATCCTAAGCAAAACGAACAAACCTGGAGGCAT
>CAUYLG010031532.1:0-59947 GCA_963573385.1 Cacajao melanocephalus | reverse complement strand
TCTCTCCGCCCGGTGATGAAGTTTTTTCTGTTTCTTAGTTTTCCTTTGGCGGACGCCCCTTCCCCGCACAGCTGGACTTTCCCGGTTCAGCTGTGCTTACTGTGAAACTCTCAGTCCTCAGCGCTTCCAATTGCTGTTCTCCTTGTGGGGTTGGGACCAGCTGAGCTGGACTCAAAGGGCACCCCGTCCCGTATACTCCGCGCTGAGAAGCGCCCTGCTGGGGCGCCGGCAAAACAGCCGCGCCGGCCAAAAAAGTCGCGCTGGCGACCCGTGTGGCTCCTCCGCCGGGAATCTCCCAGTCTGTGGGCAACAAAAATTCGTTTGAAAGTGCGGCGTCCACTCGCTCTCTGCACTTTCACTGGGAGCTACAATCCTGAGCTGTTGTTAATCGGCCATCTTGGATCTCTTCCCCCATATATTTGTTAACCAGAATTTTGTTTAACCAAAATGGTTTATTTAATGTGATCATGCCAGATAATAATATACAAAAAAGTTGTACTATACTATAAACACAACTATGTTTGTGGATGGGGCAATGTGAACTAATATTAACTAAGCATGGAATTAGGGCATAGGACAGTGTGTCATATGCTAGAATAAGTTGTGAAACACTGAAATAGAAGATTGGTTTCCCTAGAAAGTTTGAAAGTGCAAAGACCGTTTTCATTTTCTAAGTGCTATATTGATTCTAGTTACAAAATAAATGTTACATTAGCTTCACGTCAACCTACATAAGTTGTAATGGCTTGAAAAATTACAAGCATAGTGGGGAAAGTACTTGCAATATATAACAACATATTAAAGAGTTACTATCTATAATATGTAAGAAATTCCTGCAGGTTAGAAGAAAAAGACCAGTCGCTCAAAAGAAAAATGAGCTAAGTATATGAATAAGCAATTTACAGAACAAAAAGTTCTTAGGGGGAGAAAGACAAAACATGAGCAACTTCAGTAGTATTCAGTAAAATACAAATTAAAGGAACAACAAACTATCACTATCCACTCATCAGAATGGCTAAAATTATGCAGAGTACATTGTTACAGCCTTTTATTTTATTTATTTATTATTTTGAGACAGAGTCTCGCTCTGTTGTCCAGGCTGGAGTGCAGTGGTGCAATCTTGGTTCACTGCAACCTCTGCCTCCCAAGTTCAAGCGATTTTCTTGCCTCAGCCTCCCAAGTAGCTGGGATTACAGGTGCCTGCCACCACACCTGGCTACTTTTTTGTATTTTTAGTAGAAACAGGGTTTCACCATGTTGCCCAGGTTGGTCTTGAACTCCAGACCTCAGGTGATCTACCCATCTTGGCTTCCCAAAGTGCTGGGATTACAGGCATGAGACACCGCACTCAGCCTGTTACAGCCTTTTAGCTGGCAATCTATTAACATTTTAAATAGTCCAGTCTGATATCTGGTCATCAGTCTCTCTTTAATTAAAATACCAGGGAATCTGGATATACATGTAAGGACAGTTATTGAAACATTGATGGCAAAAGCTATTTAAAAAAAAAAAAAAGAAGTTGAATGTCATAGCTAGGGGATCTCTTGAATAAATTTTGGTACATCCATACCATGGAAGATTGCACAAGCTCTAAAATAAAAGAATGAATCATAACTTATACAAGTTGAATTGGAAGAATTGTTATGCCTTTTTTTTTTTTTTTGAGATGGAGTCTAGCTTTGTCACCCAGGCTGGAGTGCAGTGGTGAGATCTTGGCTCACTGCAACCTCTGCCTCCTGGGTTCAAGCAATTCTCCTGCCTCAGCCTCCTGAGTAGCTGGGATTACAGGTGCCCACCACCACACCCAGCTAATTTTTGTATTTTTAGTAGAGACAGCGTTTCACTGTGTTGGCCAGGCTGGTCTCAAACTCCTGACCTCGTGATCCACCTGCCTCGGCCTCCCAAAGCGCTGGGATTACAAGCGTGAGCCACCATGCCCAGCCAATTATGACTTATTTTTAATGAGAAAAGCAAGAAGCAGAGAATTATATATACTATGATAATTCATTTTGTAAAATAAACATGAACAAAAAACTGATATAGATATAGATATATTAGCATGGAAAAATTAAGAAAAGCTATACAATGCTTAACCTGTTAAATAGCTGCAAATGGGAAGAAGCAGTGAGGGGGAGAGTCAGGTAAGAAAAGACTATAAAAGAGGGTGTCCAAAAGAAATCCAAGCATGCACAAAATGATTCCATCTGTGCATCTATGCATGGTCATGTGCATAAAGAGATGCATGAAAATATGATTACTGAAACATTACCCAAGATTAATGCAGGATATGGAGATTTATTCCCTTTCTTATATGTTTATGTATTTGAATTTTTATAATAAGTACATGGTTTATATACAATCAAATGATGTTATTTCTTTTTTTTTAAATTTCAGCTTCTACTTGATGATTGCTGGTATATGGGAAGTTACTTAATATTAAATGTATGTGTGGCCAATTGCCTTGGGGGTTGAAGATTAAACAGAAACACAGCCTGCCTTGCAGGCCCTGTCTGGAGAAAGGAGGACACAGCCAGCTATAACATGTGTCTGTACTTAGTGAGGGCTGGAACAGGTGCAGTGCTGGGAAGGAAACATGAATTGATCCCACAGATCTGAGTGGAAAGATCTTGAAGAACATCATTATAGGAGAAGGTATTGGAGCTAAATCTTGGAGGCTCGGGATAATTCAACAGGTAAATATGGAGATAAAGAGAAATCCAGGACAAGGGAACAGAGTGAGCAAAATAATCAGAGGCATTAAAAACATGGGGTGTATCCAAAGATTGCGAATTGGCCCAGCTTGGTACAACTGGAACACAGGTATTGAATGGACAGGAAATTGGAAAGGTAAGCTGATTCCCAATTGTGAAAGGTTTTCTTTTTATTTAAAAATTTTTTTTTAAATTTATTTTTTGAATTATTTTAGGTTTGGGGGTACACATGAAAGTTTGTTACACAGAAAAACATGTCACGGGGGTTTGTTGTACATCACCCAGGTATTAAGCTCAGTATCCAATAGTTATCTTTTCTGCTTCTCTCCCTCCTCCCATCCTCCCCACTGAAGTAAACTCCAGTGTTTGTTGTTTCCTTCTTTGTGTTCATAAATTCTTATCATTTAGCTCCCACTTGTAGGTGACAACATTTGTTATTTGTTTTTCTGTTCCTGTGTTAGCTTGCCAAGGATGATATCCCCAGTTTCATCACATTCCTGCAAAAGACATATTTCCTTCTTTCTTATGGCTGCATAATATTCCATAGTGTATATGTACCACATTTTCTTTATCCAGTCTGTCATTGGTGGACATTTAGGTTGATACTATGTCTTTGCTATTGTGAATAGTGCTGCAATGAACATTTGCATATATGTGTCTTTATGGTAGAATGCTTTATATTCCTCTGCGTATATACCCAGTAATGGGGTTGCTGGGTTGAATGGTAGTTTTGCTTTTAGCTCTTTGAGGAATCTCCATACTGCTTTTCACAATGGTTGAACTAATTTACATTTCCACCAACAGTGAAAATGTGTTCCTATTTCTCCACAGCTTCACCAGCATCTTTTTCTTGACTTTTAATAATTGCCATTCTGACTGGTGTGAAATGGTATCTCATTGCGGTTTTGATTTGAATTTCTCTAATAATCAGTGATGTTGAACTTTTTTTCACATTTGTTGGCTGCATAAATGTCTTCTTTTGAGAAGTGTCTGTTCATGTCCTTTGCCCAGTTTTTAATGGAGTTGTTTGTATTTTTCTGTAAATTTGTTTAAGTTCCATGTAGATTCTGGATATTAGACCTTTGTCAGATGGATAGATTGCAAACATTTTCTCCCAGTCTATAGGTTGTTCACTCTGATATTAGCTTCTTTTACTGTGCAGAAGCTCTTAAGTTTAATTAGATCCCATGTCAATTTTTGCTTTTGTTGCAGTTGCTTTTGATGTCTTTGTTACAATATCTTTGTCCATCCCTAGATGATATTGTCTAGGTTGTCTTCTAGAACTTTTATAGTTCTAGGGTTTACATTTAAGTCTTTAACCCATCTTGAGTTGATTTTTGTTTATGGTTTAAGGAAGAGGTTCAGCTTCAGTCTTCTGCATATGGCTAGTCAGTTATCACAGCACCATTCAGTAAATAAGGAGCCTTTCCCCCGTTGCTGGTTTTGGTAGCTTTGTAAAAGATCAGATGGTCGGCCTTATTTCTGGGTTCTCTGTTCTGTCCATTGGTCTATGTGGCCAATTTTGTACCAGTACCATGCTGTTTTGTTCATTGTAGCCTTGCAGAATAGTTTGAAGTTGGGTAGTATGATTCCTCCAGGTTTGTTCTTTTTGCTTAGGATTGCTTTGGCTATTTAGGCTCTTTTTTTGGTTCCATGTAAATTTTAAAATAATTTTTTCTTGTTCTATGAAGAATGTCATTGGTAGTTTAATAGGGATAGCATTGAATCTGTAAGTTGCTTTGGGCATTATAGCCATTTTAATGATACTAATTCTTCCTATCCATGAGCATGGAATGTTTTTCTGTTTGTTTGGGTCATCTCTGATTTCTTGAGCAATGTTTTATAATTCTCATTGTAGAGATCTTTCACCTTTCTGGTTAGCTATATTCCTAGGTATTCTATTTTTGTGTGTGTGGCAATTGTGAATGGGATTGCCTTTCTGATTTGACTCTCAGTCTAGTTGTTGTTGGTGTATAGGAATGCTAGTGAATTTTGTTTATTGATTTTACATCCTGCAACTTTGCTGAAGTTCTTTTTCAGCTGAAGGAGCTTTGGGGCCAAGACTATGGGGTTTTCTAGATATGGAATCATGTCATTGGCAGATAGTTTGACTTCTTCTCTTCCTATTTGGATGCCCTTTATTTCTTTTTCTTGTCTGACTGCTCTTGGCTAGGACTTCCAATATTATGTTGAATAGGAGTGGTGAGAGAGGGCAGTCTTGTTTTGTGTTGCTTTTCAAGGGGAATGCTTCCAGCTTTTGCCCTTAAGTATGATGTTGGCTGTGGGTTTGTCATAGATGGCTCTTAGTATTTTGTGGTATGTTCCTTCAATACCTAATTTGTTGAGAGTTTTTAACATGAAGAGATGTTGAATTTTATTGAAAGCCTTTTCTGCGTCTATTGAGATGATCACATGGTTTTTGCCTTTAGTTCTGTTTATGTGATGAATCACATTTATTGATTTTCTTATGGTGAAACAATCTTGCATCCTTTGGATGAAACTGACTTGGTCATGGTGCATTAGCTTTTTGATGTGCTGCTAGATTCAGTTTGCTAGTATTTTATTGAGGATTTTTACATCAGTGTTCATGAGGGATATTGGCCTCAAGTTTTCTTTTTTTGTTGTATCTCTGACAAATTTTGGTAGCAAGATGATGCTGGCCTCATAGAATGAGTTGGGGAGAAGCCCCTCCTCCTCACTTTTTGGGAATAGTTTCTGTAGAAATGGTCTCAAACTCCTGACCTCAAATGATCCACCCATCTCAGATTCCAAAAGTGCTGGGATTACAGGCGTGGGCCACCAAACCCTGCCTGATTTTTGTTATTTCTTGTTTTCTGCTAGCTTTGGTGCTGATTTGTTCTTGCTTTCCTAATTCTTTCCATTGTGATGTTAGGTTGTTAATTTGATATCTTTCTAACTTTTTGATGTGGGTGCTATGAATTTCCCTCTTAATACTGCCTTAGCTGTGTCCCAGAGGTTCTGGTATGTTGTATCTTTGTTTTTATTATTTTCAAAGAACTTCTTGATTTCTGCCTTAATTATTTACCCAAAAGTAATTCAGGAGCATATTGTTTAATTTTTATGTGATTGTATGGTTTTGAGCAATTTTCATTGTGTTAACTTCTATTTTTATTGCAATGTGTTTGATATGATTTTGGTTCTTTTACATATGTTGAGAGTTGTTTTATGTCCAATTATGTGGTCAACTTTAGAGTATGTGCCATGTAGTAATGAGAAGAATGTATATTCTCTTGTTTTGGGGTGGAGACTTCTGTAAAGGTCTATCAGATCCATTTGGTCCAATGCTGAGTTTAGGTCCTGAATATCTTTGTCAATTTTCTGCCTCAATGATCTGTCTAATACTGTCCATGCAGTGTTGAAGTCTCCCACTATTATTGTGTGGCAGGGTATCTCTGTAGGTCTTTAAGAACTTGCTTTATGAATCTGGATGCTCCTGTGTTGGGTGCATATATATTCAGGATAGTTAAGTTTTCTTGTTGAATTGAACACTTTACCATAATGGAATGCTCTTCCTTGTCTTTTTAAATCTTAGTTGGTTTGAAATCCGTTTTTTTCTGAAATTAGGATTGCATCCCCTGCTTATTTCTGTTTTTCATTTGCTTGGTAGATTTTTCTCCATCTGTTTTTTATGAGCCCATGAGTGTCATGACATGTGAGATGATCTCTTAAAGATAGCAGATGATTGGGTCTTGCTTTTTTATCCAGCTTGTCACTCTGTACCCTTTAAGTGGGGCATTTAGCCCATTTACATTTAAGGTTAGTACTGAAATGTGTGGATTTGATCCTGTCATTGTGCTGTTAGCTGGTTGCTATGTTGGCTTGTGCATGTGGTTGCTTTACAGTGACCTGGTCTGTGTGTTTAAGTGTGTTTTTGTATAAGCTGATAGCAGTTTTTCCTTTCTATATTTAGTGCTCCTTTCAAGATCTCTTGTAAGGCTGGTCTAGTGGCAATAAGTCCCTCAACATTTGCTTATCTAAAAAGGATCTTATTTCTCCTTCGCTTAGGAAGCTCAGTTATGCTGGATGTGAAATTTTTGGTAGAAGTTTTTTCTTTAAGAATGTTAAAGATCCCAACCTGGCAAACATGGCGAAACTCTATCTCTACTAAAAATACAAAAATTATCTGGGCATGGTGGTGGGCACCTATAACCTCAGCTATTCAGAGGCTGAGGCAGGTGCATCACTTGAATCTGGGAGGCAGAGGTTGCAGTGAGCCAGGACTGCACCACTGCACTCCAGCCTGGGTGACAGAGTGATACTCAATCTCAAAAAAAAAAAAAAAAAAAAAAAAGATTGTTCAATATAGACCCCCAATTTCTTCTGGCTTATAGGGCTTCAGCTGAGAGGCACACTGTTAACCTGATTTGGATCCCTTTGTAGGTAAACTGCCCTTTCTCTCTAGCTGCCTTTAACATTCTTTAATTTCAGCCTTAGAAAATCTGATGATTATGTGTCTTGGGGGATGATCTCCTTGTGTAGAATCTTGCAGCAGGAGTTCTCTATATTTCCTAAATTTGACTGTTGACCTCTCTAGCAAGGTTGGGGAAGTTTTCATAAACAATATCCTGAAATATATTTTCCAAGTTGTTTGCTTCCTCCCCTTCCCTTTCAAGCAAGCCAATGATTCATAGATTTGGACTCTACATAATCCCATACATCTCAGAGGTTTTGCTCATTCATTTTTATTCATTTTTTTCTTGATTTTTGTCTGTCTTATTTCAGAGACCCGGTCTTCCAAGTTCTGAGATTCTTTCCTCAGCTTGGTTTATTCTGCTGTTAATATTTGTAATTGAATTGTGAAATTCTTTTTGTTGTTGTAGTTGTTGTTTTGAGATGGAGTCTCACTCCACCACCCAGGCTGGAGTGCAGTGGTGCGATCTCAGCTCATTGCAACCTCCACCTCCTGGGTTCAAGCGATTCTCCTGCCTCAGCCTCCCAAGTAGCTGGATTACAGGTGTGCACCACCACGTGCAGCTAATTTTTGTATTTTTAGTAGAGACAAGGTTTCACCATGTTGCCCAGGTCTCAAACTCCTGACCTCAGGTGATCTACCTGCCTCTGCCTCCCAAAGTGTTGGTATTACAGGCATAAGCCACTACAACTGGCCTTTCTTGCTTTTTTTCTGAGATGGAATCGGACGGGTGCGGTGGCTCACGCCTGTAATCCCAGCACTTTGGGAGGCCGAGGTGGATGGATCACGAGGTCAAGTGATCGAGACCATCCTGGCCAACATGGTGAAACCCCGTTGCTACTAAAAATACAAAAATTAGCCAGGTGTGGTGGCACGCGCCTGTGGTCCCAGCTACTCGGGAGGCTGAGGCGGAAGAATCGCTTGAACCCAGGAGGCGGAGGTTGCAGTGAGCCGAGATTGCGCCACTGCACTCCAGCCTGGCAACAGAGCAAGACTCTATCTCAAAAAAAAAAAAAAAAAAAGAGATGGAATCTTGCTCTGTTGCCCAGGCTGGAATGCAATGGCTCACGGCAACCCCTGTCTCCCAGGTTCAACCAATTCTCATGTCTCAGCCTCCTGAGTAGCTAGGATTACAGGCACCTGCCACCACACCTGGCTAATTTTTGTATTTTTAGTAGTGATGGGGGTTTTACCATATTGGCCAGCCTGGTCTCAATCTCCCGACCTCAGGTGATCCATCTGCCTCAGCCTCCCAAAGTGCTGGGATTACAGGTATGAGCCACTGCACCTGGCCCATATTGTGAAATTCTTGTATTATTCAGCTCTGTCAGACCCATTAGGTTCTTTTTCATACCCGCTACTTCATCCTTCAGCACCTGTATTATTTTATTGTGATTCATATCTTCCTTGGATTGGGTTTTGCCATCCTCCTGAATCTTGATGATCTCTTTGTTCCTATCCATATTCTGAATTCTATTTCTGTTATTCTAGCCAGTTCAGCCTGGTTAAGAACTCTTGCTGGAGAACTGGTGTCATTGTTTGGAGGATGTATAATACTCTGGCCATTTGAGTAACCAGAGTTCTTGCATTGGTTCTTTCTCATCTCTGTGTGTGGATGTTCATTTAACTGCAATGTAGATTGAGTACAGTCAATAGACTTCTGGATGTTTTCACTGTGCTGAAGCTTTGTGTAGGGTCTTTATTTGAAGCCGACTTCTTGTCTCTGGTTTTAGAGGTGGGTATGTTACTGAGGTATTATTGATGTTGAAGCTTTGGGGTGTGATCCTACAGGTGACATTTAGACTTATTGGTCAATTGGTAGACTCCTGTCCCAGTATGTTTCTTCACAGTTGCAGCTGTGTTCCCTGTCAGTGCTCTGAAAGTGTGGGTTCCACTCTCCACTGAGTGCTGGTTCGAGTTCATGACTTAGCACTCCTGGACTGCCCACTGTACCTCTGGAGCAATCTCAGTGTTTATGTTCCTTCCTCAGCCTAGAGGTAGCAGAGGAAGAGATCTTAGTAGTGATTGTGGCCAAGTGTCATTTGCCACAAGTGTTATTTCTCTGGGGGCTCTACCCAGAGAAATGCAGATTAGAAATTGCTCAGTGCAATCAGCACAAGATGGAGGGTTTGTGCTTTGGGCCCAAGCCAGGGGTTCCTTGTCTGGTGAGGGATGTGTGAAACCCATGGGGTATGGACTGGCCCCCTTTCCTTGTATCTACTGCAGCTTGTTGGTATGGATAAGGCACTTAGGGTCTTTGCTTCTTCTTTAGTCTGAGGGTGGCAAGGGCAGTTCCACAGCAGAGTCAGTGGCCAAGAGGCTTTCAGTTGCTCCTGGAGGCACTGTCCTGGGAGTTGCTGAGTTGGTACTGGCTGGATAGCTCTGGTAGAGGGTGGCTGCAGGCCCAGGCCTGGAGGACCTGCCCGGTGAGGAGATATGGGAACAGGCATCCACGAAACAGTCTGGCCACTTTTCTGTAGGGCTGCTGTGGTATGCTTAGGGCCCACTGTAGTCCCTAGTCACCTCAGATTTTCCAGAACCTGGAGGTCTCACCAGTGAAGGTTGTGATACAGCAAAAATGGCAGCCAGTCCTTTCCCCTGGGAGCTTTGCCCCAGGGAGGTATGGATCTGTTGCCGACCCAAAGGCACCTATAAGAAGTGGCTAAAGACCCCAGTTGGGAGGTCCCACCCAGGAAGGAGGAACAGGATGAGCACTTAAAAAAGCAGTCTGACCATGTTTCTGTAGAGCAGCTGTGCTGTGCTTGGGGGGGCCACTTCAGCTCCCAGTCACCTCAGACACTCCACAGCCCAAAGTCTGCAACAGCTAAGTCACCCAAACAGCAAAGATAGCAGCCCACACTTCCCTCTGGGAGCACCATCCCAAGGGGATTTCAGATCTCTGCCAGCTGAAGAGCTCAGGTGGGGGTGGCTGGAGGCCCCGGTTGGAAGGTCACACCCAGTGAATAGGAATGGGATTGGGCACCCACTTAAAGCAGCAGTCTGGTCACGTTTTGGTGGAGCAGCTGTGTTGTGCTGGGGTATCCGTATCGCCCTGGGTCCTCTCAGATTCTGCAAACCCTGAAGGCTGGAACAGCTAAGGCTCCTGAACAGCAAAGATGTTGGCCTACCCCTCCCCCGTGAGCTCCTTCTTAGGAAAGTGCTATGTCGCTACTGATAGCTGGCTACAATTCCAAGCCAGTGGGTCTTATCTTGTGTGAGGTGCTGTGGAAGTGGGCCCTGCGGGCTGTTGCTGCTCAGCCCCCTGGATTCAGTCTCTTTTCTAGGGGTATGTACAGGAGTCTAAACTCCCACTTTACAGGAGCTGCAGCTACTTTTCCCAGAAAGCCCAAGTATCTAAGGCACCAGGGTCTCCACGCATGCCTGAGTGGCTGCTCTGCTGAGACTCCATGTCTGCCAGACTGAAGACTGAAGGCCCTGGTGCTGGAGGAGTGAATTCAAAGGAGATCTCCTGACCCAGGGGTTGCAAAGATATATGGGAGAAGCATGGTTTCTGGGGTCGCTCGTTCACTCACCGCTTCTCTGGGCGGAGGAGGATCCCCTGGCTCCCTGTTGTTCCCAGGTGGGCTGTTGTTCTGTCTTGCTTTTCTTTGTTCTCCATGGGTCAAGTTGTTTCCTTGATTAATCCCAATGTGAATACCGGAATGTTTCAGTTGAAGGTGTTGTATCTACCCGTCCCTTCTGTTCCTCTCCACGAGCGAGAACCACACACATTACCTGCTTCTGGTAGGCCATCTTGGCCACTCCCCATCCTTGTGAACGTTTACACTGTATTACAATTGCATAGCAAAGTTACTGCAGGTTTGGGAGTGGGGAAGAGGATAGAGGATGTTGGCTTGTTTTGTCAAAGGAGTGACATTCTTAAGTCTGTGTTGGTAGTGGGAAGAGACAGGAGCAAGAAAATCAGTAAGGAAATTATTGAAACAATTCAGCCCAGATAAAGAGCAGCGTATCAAGAGCAGCTGTGTGAGAATGCAGACAAGGGCACGGTTTCTAGAAACATTTCAGAGGTAAACATGGCAGGCCTGGTGGGAGAGTGCGGAGATGAAAACCTTCAGTGTCTGGCAACTGAGGGGTTGGAAATACTCCAATCTGACAAAAGAGAACACTGGGATTGGAGGTTGGGGGCCAAGCTGGGAGAGAGATTTCAATATATTGCAGAATATAGAGGGGGTTGATGAGAATAACAGGTGTAGAGCCCAGAGGAATTCCCAGGTAAAATAAAAGCCCCACAGAGATCAGAAGGGAAAATCCTCAATCTAGAATCACAGAACTGAAGATTTGGTTCTAGACTCTGCAGTCAGCTCTCCTAGGAAAAAAAAAAAAGATGAGCCCATGTCTTTTGAACTTAGACAGCTCCCAGGGAGGGGACACATGGCCCTCCTCAGTTTCTGCAAGTTCTAAATGAAAGGGTCTGGCTCTGTAGAATGAGAGATCTGGAGAGTCCTGGGTAAAATCTCAGCCATAATTCATTCTCCTGAGAAGCCAGCTTTTTGCTTACTGCCTTGAGGAAACCTTGCCTATCTTTCTTTCTTCCTCTTGTTTCCCCCCTCAGTAGAATCCTGTGAAAAGAAGTCTTTGGGTATCACATTGTGTAAAACAGCTAAGAATGGCGCCACTGTCTTGTCCCAGGTCTGTGGACCTGGCCTCTCTCGTCTCCTCTACAACCAAAGATTTCCTCTAAGCAATTGTAAAAATGTGGATGTCCTAATGCACATTACTAGGTCTGAGATTTTAAAATAAATGAGAATTAAATATAATATGAAAAGTCTAAGTGGATTCCCAGGACCCTTTCCAGGTCTCCCCTCTATGTTTCTCCTTGAGGGTGTCTTAAACACAACATCTCACACATATTTTTAAAAGCGTAGGACAGCAAGCTGGGTGCAAACATCTTGCTTGTGGCCTCCTGTTAGCATTCCTGGAAAAAGAAACGTACTGTCTTTCTGATTATAAAATAAGCAAAAACTCAACGTAAAGAATTTGGCAACCCCAGAGAGTATAAAATAAGAAAACGAATCGGTAACTCCGACCACATTCCAGAAATTAAAATGAGCATTCGCGGAGGATCCTTCTCGTCTCCTTACCGAGTCCGGTTTGGGACCCGAGCCTGAAGCTCCTCAGCCCCGGGGCCAGCTCCTCCGGCAGCCGCTGGCTCGAGGCCCGGGAAGGGCGCTGAGGGGAAGGCGCCCCCAGAGGGAAGGTCTCCGAGGAGGCGGCCGGAGGCGGGGCCGCCCCAGGAGACTCCGCGGCCAAGGAAGGAGAAAGATCCTGGGAGCTGGAGGAGCCGCGCGGCGCGTGCAGTCTGCAGGTCCCGGAGCCCTTCCGGCCCTTGAGGGAGAGCTGGGTCTGGGCGCGCCACGCGGGCGGCGCCAGGGAGGGGCGGGCAGGCGCGGCCCAGCCAGTGCCCCGGCCAGAGACGCCGCACGCCCTGCGCCTCGCGACCACCGCAGAGGCTGTCGCCGCCGTCACGCCGCCTGCACGCCCGGCTCCCGGCGCGGCGATGGGCGCCGGCCCCTGTCTCTGCCCCGGCCCGCCCCTTCCCGCCCCTTCCCGCCCTGCGAAGCCGCGAGACGCCGGGGGACCGTGGGCGTCCTGCACACAGCAGCGGGCTTGGCGCTTCTCGGCGGTCAGACACCGTTGAGGTGAGCACAGCGACCTGAAGGGTCCACAAAACTTCAAATATTTAATTATTAAGTGAAAGTGGAAAGGGGGAGTGGCTTTCTCTCCTTTCCAGAATCTGGGCAGTTTCTTTGGAACCGGTGAAGAAACTCTCTTAGGAACTTGAGGTGAGCACGGGTCATTCATGAGGGATGCGAGTGGCAATTTCAGGGGAAGAGAGAGGAGAGTACTGTAATTTGGTGTAAAGATGGGGCGGTGGCTTTTCTGCTGAATAAGCGACGGCTGTGCTGAAAGAGAGATTCCCGGAACAGTTTCCCACCGCCTGTAGACTTTATCTAGTCTCCTTACCCTGAATCTGCTACGCAGGGCATGTTCACCCCCAGGGTGCAGAGTGGCGGACACGATGGGCTCCCCCATGGGGATGGCAAAGTCCTGAAAAGGGACAATTTTATTGCACTGCGTCTGTTGAACTGCCTTGCTTCTGGGCATGAGAATCACCTGGGAGCTGCAGCATCCTTGTACCTGGCAAGCAGCTGTTTCCAAGTTGGCTCTTTCAGAACTAGAGGCCTCTAGGTAGAACTCAAGGTATCCATGTGCTCGTGAAGAATACAAACCTTGAAGTTTTTAAAATCGAATTTTGTTAACATCTCAGGATAGAAATCTGGGAAGAGAAGTCATGGCATGGCATAACTTACCCCTTTGTTGGTTTTCCAGGTACATGCATGTTTGAATAAGAGGTAAATGATGTCCTAGCCTATCATGAAATGTCTTCCCTGGTGTAGTTCTTTAAACCCAGATATGGAGGATGACATTACCTTTTTGCATCCCTAGGTAAAAGGGAAAGATTTTCAGATGGGGGTTACACAGCTGGAAAAATTGTTGATACAGTTGTATTAGGCAGCAAGACCTGCAAAGAAAAACTTGTTTTTCTCTACCAGTGGCTGAATTCTGCACAGAGTGTCTCCTCTCAGTCTGGGTAGCAACCCGGCTTGCAAAAACAGTGCTTCTTTCATTGGTCCAGGTGGAGCAAATGGGCCTGTGAATAAATGGCTAAGGAAGCACAGGTTAAGGCAATTTGAGTCTGGAGAATAAAGTGCTTTAGCAGGCTTTGCTTGAGTTACGGGTCTGTTGGGAGGAATGGAAGTAGCTTTTTGGTCCCCATTTTGCCAGCCTAATTCCCCTTCAGGGACACCACTGTCTCTGGAATGTTTCCTGTATTTCCCCTTCTCTTCCACTCCCAGCTTTTAGCTTCTTCCCATTCCCCAGTAAAATCTAGAATTGAGCCTGGTCAGAGGCAAAGTTATGACAGCCCGGGGATATAGAACTTTAAGCCTGGTGAAGGCAGAAATGTGATCTAGGAGAGATCCGGGATGGGTGTGATGAAACAGCTTCCAGCCTAGAAAGCTCTCAAAAGAGTGAAAAAATAATGATTGAGGGAAACAGATTCTCTGGAAAGGACAATAAGCACTTAAGTGTTTGTTTCCAGTTGAGGGTTTTAATATTTCCATTTTTGTTGTTTAACCATAAGGGAATTTCCATATAGGGTAGGAGGAGGATGAGGCCCTCTCTGAAAACTGCATCCTTCTCCCTGAATTTGCATTTTATTTCATTCTGAAGTAGGTTTCAGAGATTAATTGGGGGAAGGGGGAGACAGGAAAGAAGCCAGAGGCTCTGACATGCTGCAGAAACAGTGCAACATGGACTAACTGGGGCTGCAAAGGTGGATTTAGGGGTTGAAAGGAATATTCTACATTTAGTTAAAAAAAAATCAGAGCGTTTATTTTGCAGAAAGGTCTTGAGAATCAGAACATTCTTGTTTAGTTGCTGATGAATTTTGCCTGATAAGGATGCAAATCACTATCTCACCTTTTGCCTCCAGTACTTTATTATGAAAAATTTTAGACATACAGAGATGTTATCTACGTCTCATTTTATAAACTTATTATCTTAAAACATAAACTTGTTAATAAAAGTCAGTGTTTAGAATTCAGACATATGTGATGTGGTCCTGGACAGAGCTTGAATCAGAAGGTGTTTCAGATATAGATGTGTGAAGGATATTAACATTTTAAGAAAAATATATGGATCTTATGTTTCTGACTTACCCATAAGAATCTTGAGCAGACCTCTTAATTGCCTTCTTTTTCCCATTCTTAAAATGTCAGTCAGTTGGATTATGTCACTCCCCTGCTTAACACCCTCCAGTGGCTTCCCCTCACACTGTGAATAACCTTTAACTCTCCACCAGGGCTTACCAGCCCCATGTGATCTGGTCTGGTGACCTCATTCTATGCATGTCCTCTTGCTTGCCATTGTCCTTGCTCTTCCCTCTGCCTGAGCACTCTTCCTTCAGACACTGGCACTGCTTCTTTTCTCAGCTCATTCTGGTTTCTTTTCATATTACCCTCTGCAATGATGGCCACCTGATCTAAAACAGCTTGTGGTCACTCCCTGTCCTCTTAACCTGCTTTATCCTTCATGGCACTTAGCACTCCCTGATGCTATATAGTATATCTGTTTCCTTGTTAATTGGGCATATTCCCCACTCTAATGTAGACTCCATCAAGACAAGGAATTTTTTGTCTTATTTATGGTTGTGTTTCTGTTTGGTCTATTATGAGCAATTCATAAATAACCATTGGATTCATTAGGTAATTAAATTACACAAATAAAGCATTGACTCCCATAAGGGTGGCAGAACACTTGGTAAAGTATTAGAAGCCCTTTCAGGTAATTCATAATTCAAGTTAGTCAATATTTTATAGGCAAATGATGACCCTGGAGATCAGTGGCCTCTTTTATCCACGCAGCACTTCTCAGCTGAATCCTATGCTAATAGCTGGGCCAGTTTTGACAAACCCACATCCCAAACAAGACATAAAATATTTCAGTCACAGAACTTTTGCTTTGTCTCTTTCTAGTCACCCCCACCATACAGAAGCAGCACATCTTGTTCTGATTTCTAATATCATAGATTAGTGTTGATAGTTCCTGAACTTCATAGAAGTGCAATTATATAATATGCATTCTTGTATTTGGCTTCTTTTTGCCCTACACAATGTCTGTGAGATTCATCTGTGCCATTGAGTGTATCAGTAGTTCATTTCTTTTTATTCCAAGATAGTATTCATTGTATGAATATGTGTTTATCGATTCTCTTGCTGATAGACACTTTGGTTGTTGCCAGTTTGTGACTACTTTGAATAAAGCTTCTGTGAACCTATAAAGGATCTGCCTCATCTTGAGTCTTCTGTACTTTATTTGAAAATCTTCCTTGTGCCACCAATGCTGAGAGAAGTATGGCGAGGTTATGGGGGCTGTAACTGATATAGCAGCCTGCATGCACGCCAGCCAGTGCTCTCTCTAGACAGCTCTGCTGGGAGCTGACCTGCTTCCCACTTTAGAAGGACAGCACTTGGAAAATGAAAAATGAGTGTCTAACAAATTAGGGAGCCCTCCAGTGCACTCTTAAGTGCTTTACATCCTTGAAAGAGAGGCTACAGAATGCCTGCTGCCATCGCTGTTGTATTTCCCTCCTCTTCTCAGCTTCCCCATCCCAGTACAAGTTCACTCTAATCAGCCTCTGAGCATTATGCTACTGAGGGGTTTAAACATTCATGAGCAAGAGTCTTGTTCAGAGCCTGATAAAATATTTATGTATTTCCACAGGGCATTGGTTTCCATCTAAACTTCTCAAGGCGTTTTTCTGAGATGCATGTCATAATTGGGAAGAACTCAGACAGTGATCAATGATATGGCCTGAGAACACCTTGTGTTATTGAACCCCACCCCGCAGAGTACCTTGCTTTCTAGGGATGGAGAAGAATGAGCACACAAAAAAACTGACATTAATAATGTCTGGATCAGGAGAAAGACTACATGTACTGATAAAAATGGCTTGAGTAAAGAGGAGCCTGTTAATATAGTACCTACAAAGGTATGAATCCAGAGAGGAGAGTGAAAAGAACTTGTTAAAATGAAAGGAATGTTGGGATGCCTTCATTCCAAGTGGAAGAATGGGGGAATCAGCATTGTAAAAAGCACCGTTCCTTTGACACTCATGTGGATGAGCTTCATATGAGACAACTGTGCTGACTGCTATAATTATCACAACCTGCTATGAGAGAATGAGAGTAGGAGTGGAAGCTAGGCAGGGTTTCCAGGTAGAGACAGAGAGCTATTCCAGGTGGAGTCAACATTTCCCTTCAAGGATGAAGTGGCTTTGAGTCAGGTTCTGAAGGAAGTGTGCCTCTTTGACTGGCAGCTGCAGTGTGAAAGGGCCTTTCCAGAGAGTCAGAATAGCATAAATAGATATTTGAGTGAGGGCTGAAGTGCCGGTGTGGTGTGAGTAAGGAGAGAAGGTGGGTGAATGGGGGTCAGGGCAGGGTTGCAGCAAAAGATAAAACAGGAGAGCCAAAGGGCAGCTTATGAAGGCCACAGGAGTCTGGACTTTGGTCTGTTTGCTGGAGGGCCACATAACTTTCGACCAGAGATTGGGTTACATTTTGAGCAGTTCTTGGGAAGTATATCCACCCCAGGCAAGGTTTTGAGGTATGTTTATGTCCAAAGCACTTCCACAATATTCTGCTGTGTTCAGTATGGTACAAAGACTCTATGCGGTCTACTCTAAGAGAGGTAAACTGGAGGAGGTTAGATTCACTCAGTATACTCCTAGGACTGACCAGAAACAGGCCTCACCAGCCACCTTCCTGCTCCCAGCACACATACACTCAGAATATTCTGAATCAGACCGAATCCAAGCATCCTCTAGTCTTCTTCATGACCACTTTGCCTCAGCTGGGGTAGTTGCAAGGTTCTAAGTACTCCCTTATCACCTGAACCCAAACCTGGGCCAGTATACCTCGGACATGGGTTGCCAGGCAACTGAAGGCTAAGTGATGAGGCTGGCCAATCATTCCCCCAGAGCTCAGGCCTGCTTTGACCAGGCCATTAGGCTGTGACCAGAGGGGTAACTGGGGCAGTTGAGGTCATGCATTGATGACCTATAGACAAAACTGCCAGGCCCCTTCCTTGTGTCTTCTTCCTTTGGGTTGCAGATTCCTGTTCAAAAATGCCTCAGGATGTTTATTTTTTAACCCATAATAAAAATAGTGAAGTAGGGAGGAGTGTTAAATATATCAGTCATCTATACCTTATGTTGTCATTGGGAAGAAATAACTGTGGAAATGATTGCCCTGGGAAAGTCAGTCTTCTGTCCTGCAGTGAGGAGCTTTGTAGAGATTAGCCAGAAATCTCTATGTAAAGATTAGCCAGAAAGCTCTGGAGTTCTGATGGTGAAAAGGGATTTCTTGGGTCAAGTATAGGAAAGGGCAAGGGAGGACCTTCACTATTCTGCCCAGGGCTTTGCTGGTTGGAATTGCTCTTCTGCTGCCATGGGTAGCGTGGGGTTTCAGTGACTTTGAAAACATACAGGAAAGTATGCTCTGGGTCTTCATGTTGCCATCTGCCTACACGGAAATGTCAGACTATCAGTCAGCACTGTCAGCTCTCCATCTTGATTTTCTAAGAGTTATTGGGAAAACCTTGAAAGGGAAGGCAGAAGTAGACGTCTTAATTAGGGAAATGCCAAGGGCCTAAATACGTTGTCTAGGTTGAAGGTGTGGTAAGGGCCTGAAGGGACTGGTCTGGCAGGACTTAAAACCAACAAAGCCTTTCTTGGCTCTTATGAAAATATTCCTGATTTTCTGTGTGAGGTGGAATCTCTGAAGTGCTGTGTTAATTAGTGTTTCGGCTGAACAGGTAAATAGGGCACATGCTTAATTGAGTGCCTTTTCTTTTTTTAAAGTTTCAGCCTTTATTTTACATTCAGAGGATGCATGTGTAGGATTGTTACATAGGTAAATTGGACCCAGGTCATAAGCATAGTACCCAACAGGTAGTTTTTCAACCCACACCCCCTCCCTCCCCACTCTAGTAGTCCTCAGTATCTGTCATTCCTGTGTTTATGTCCATGTGTGCTCGATGTTTAGCTCCCACTTATAAGTGAGAACATGTGATACTTTGTTTTCTGTTCCTGCATTAATTCACTTAGGATAGGCCTCCAATAGCATCTACATTGCTGCAAAGGACATGATTTCATTCTTTTTTATTCTATGGTGTTTATGTATCACATTTTCTTCATCCAGTCCACTGTTGATGAGCGCCTAAGTTGATTCCACATCTTTGCTATTGTGAATAGTGCTGTGATGCACATATGCATGCATGTGTATTTATGGTAGAATGATTTCTATTTCTTTGAATATATACCCTGTAATGGGATTGTTGGGTCTAATGTAGCTGTGTATTTAAGTTTTTTGAGAAATCTCCAGACTGCTTTCCACAATGGTTGAACTAATTTGCATTCCCACCAACAATGTATAAGTGTTCCCTTTTCTCCACAGCCTTGCCAGCATCTGCTGTTTTTTGACTTTTTAACAACAGCCATTCTGACTAGTGTGAGATGGTATCTTATTGTGGTTTTATTTTCATTTCTCTGATGATTAGTGACACTGAACATTTTTTCATGTTTGTTGGCCAGACTTGGATGTCTTCTTTTGAGAAGTCTTTTCATGTCTTCTACCCACTTTTCAATAGAGTTATTTGCTTTTTGCTTGTTAAGTTTCTTATATATTCTGGATATTACACCTTTGTCAAATGCATAGTTTGTGAATATTTTCTCCCATTCTGCAGGTGATTTACCCTCTTAATGGTTTTTTTTCTGTGCAGAAGATTTTTAGTTTAGCTAGGTCCCACTTGTCAATTTTTGTTGTTACAGTTCTTTCTGGGGACTTGGCCATCAATTCTTTGCCAAGGTCAATGTTGATAAGGGTATTTTCTAGGTTTTCTTCGAGGATTTTTATAGTTTGAGGTCTTATATTTAAATCTTTAATCCATATTTAGTTAATTTTTGTATATGGTGAAAGGTAAGGGTCTAGTTTCATTCTTCTACATATGGCTACCAGTCCCAGCACTATTTATTGAATAGGGAGTCCTTTCCCCATTGCTTGTTTTTGTCAGCCATGTTGAAGATCAGATGGTTGTAGGTATGCAGCCTTATTTCTGAACTTTCTATTCTGTTCCATTAGTCTCTGTGTCTGTTTTTGTACTAGTACTATGCTGTTTTGGTTACTCTAGCAAATTCTTTGAAATTAATGAAAATAGGGACACAGTTTATGAAGACCTCTGGGATGTAGCCAAAGCAATAAAAGGAAAGTTTATAGCCATAAATGCCGTCATCAAGAAGTTAGAAAGATCTCATATTAACAATATAACTTTGCATTTAAAGGAATTAAAAATGAAAGGACAAACCAACCCCAACTCTAGCAGAAGAAAAGAAATACTAAAATTAAAGAAAAATTTAATAAAATTGAGATGCAAAAATCCATATGAAAGATAGTGAAACCAAGAATTGGTTATTTGAAAAAATAAATAAGATTGATAGACTGCTAGCGAGGTTAACAAAGCAGGGAGAGAGAGAGAGAGAGAGAGCGCGCGAGAGAGGAGATCCAAGTAAGTACGATTAGAAATACCAATGATGACATTACAACTGATTTTACAAAAATACAACAGATCCTTGGAGAGAACTATGAACAACTCTATATATACAAATTAGAAAATCTGGAAGAAATGGATCAATTCCTGGAAACAATCTCCCAAGACTCAACAGGAAGAGACTGAAGCCCTGAATAGACCAACACCAAGCTATAAAATTGAATCAGTAATTTAAAAAAAAAAAGAAAGAAAAAAAGAAGACCCTACCAACCATAAAAAGTCCTGGACCAGATGGATTCACAGCCAAATTCTATGAGGTATACAAAGAAGAACTAGTACCAATCCTACTGAAACTTACAGAAAATAGAGGAGCAGGGACTCCTTCCTAATTCATTCCATGAAGCCAGCATCAGTCTAATACCCAAATCTGGCAAAGATACGACGAAGAGATATGATTTTTTGTGTCTGTGTTCAGAACAATATCCCTGATGAGCATAGACACAAAAATCCTCAACAAAATACTAGCAAACCAAATTCAGCAGAACATCGAAAAGTTAATTTCACTATGATCAAGCAGGCATTACTCCTGGGAAGCATGGTTGGTTCAACATACACAAATCAATAAATGTGATTCACCATATAAACAGAATTAAAAGCAAAAACCATATGATCATCTGTGTCATCTCAATAGACACAGAAAAAGC
Source organism: Cacajao melanocephalus (assembly GCA_963573385.1). NCBI lineage: Eukaryota > Metazoa > Chordata > Mammalia > Primates > Pitheciidae > Cacajao > Cacajao melanocephalus. The sequence goes on along the minus strand of CAUYLG010031532.1, from coordinate 38,972 downwards.
TTTTGATAAAATCCAAAATCCCTTCATAATAAAGACCCTCAACGAACTAGGCGTCGAATGGACATACCTCAAAATAATGAGAGCTATCCCTGATAAACCTACAGCCAACATCATACTGAATGGGCAAAAGCTAGAACCATTCCCCTTGAGAACTGGAACAAGGCAAGGATGTCCGCTCTCACCACTCCTATTCAAGGTAGTGCTAGAAGTCTCAGCCAGCACAGTCTGGGAAGTCAAAGAAATGAAAGGCATCCAAATAAGAAAAGAAGAAGTTGAACTATCTCCCTTTGCTGATGATATAATTCTACACTTAGAAAACTCTGAAGACTCTTCCAAAAGGCTACTAGAACTGAAAAACAATTTTAGCAAGGTTTCAGGTTACAAAATCAATGTATAAAAATCAGTAGCATTTCTAAATACCAATAACATCCAGTCTGAGTGAAATTAAGAACATGATCCCATTTCCAACAGCCACAAAGAAAATGAAATACCTAGGAATACAGCGAACCAAAGAGGTGAAAGAGTTCTACAAAAAGAACTGTAATACACTGCTGAAAAAAATCAGAAACAACACAAATAAATGGAAAAATATCCCATGCTCATGGATTAGAAAAATCAATGTCATTAAAATGACCATACTGCCCAAAGCAATGTATATATTCAGTGCTATTCCTATCAGACTACTAACATCATTCCTCACAGAATTAGAAAAAAAACTATTCTAAAACTCATATGGAGCCAAAAAAGAGCCTGAGTAGCCAAAACAAGCCTAAGCAAAAGAACAAAACTAGATCATCACACTACCTGAGTGCCTTTTCTGAACAGACATTTCAATTATTCTGTGATTGTTCATGAGCCAGTGATGGCTGCCTGCTTTTGGATGCTGCTAGGATAAATGCAGAAGATCAGAGTGAAGAGGGAGAGGAAAGCATAACAGCAGGAAAGAGGAAAAGGGAAGAGAGTAGTAACATGCTGGGATCACAGAGATAGTGGGTACCCAGTTATCTGCAAGTGAGAAACAGGGATAAAAGATGATCAAATAACCGCCCATGGGAATCTTCACATGCAAATATTGCTGACTTCCAAGGCAGCTGTGAGGAGAAAGGAAGGGAGGAGACACAAAGGCAGCTGTCACAGTCAATCTGAAGAATATTAGTACAAACTTGACACACAAAAACACATGGCCATATCACAACAGCCTGGGTCCCAGCAAGGATGCCTGTTCAAACCCCTCTTTCACATTTTCATATATTCATTCATAATAGTAGGTATTTTCAAGACATTCATTTGCACTTGCAAAGATACACAAATGCAGAGTACTTAAAAGGGTAAACTATCCTAAAATATTAGTGGTGACATTATAAATGATTACTTGTATTTTTTCAATTTATTTGTATTTTCCATGATTGTTTTAAGAAGTATTAATTTCTATGATAATCAGGAAAACATTGAGGAGAAAAGAGGTTAAGTAAGGAAATAGAGAAAGAGGCATGGGGTGGCGAGAGAGGACTGTAGAAAAGAAAAATATGTTGGAAGATGAATGAACAATTTACAAAGTGAATATGTCACAGACTGCTAGCTTATGCATATTTTTTCTTTATTGTGGAATATCATATGTTTACCACCCTCCAAAGATTTGGAAGTATTGATTGGCATGAAACTGAATTGCAAATACTGAGGTAAGTATCACACCTCTAAGACCACTGCATTGGCCAGTGCCATTTTGTGTGTGACAGGTGGCTTCCAGTGGTGCTCAGAGTATTTTCCACCAAAGGCCAATACAGAACACTTCAAACCTGGGCAGCAGCATCTCTCCCACAGAGTTTTATATTTATTCCTGCAGCAACTGGGCCAGCTTTGTGCTTCTCGTCTCTGAATTATGGAACAGGAGCCAACAAAGGCTGTCAATAGTTGGAGTAGTGGGATTTTCCAAGACAAAAGCGTGAGTTATTCTCGTCCACGTGTTTGCTGGCTTCTCACTGGCTCAGGCAGCCCCTTGGGAAGCTCTGTGGCTGAAGCTTTGGATTAATAGATATAGTTTTTGTTTCACAACTGCTGACCTTTCCAGAGGCACTGTTGATTCTGGGCTTTAATTGGCTTCTGTTGAGTGACACAAGGTGAGCCCTCTCTCCAGGAGCAGAAGCTGCTATCTGCCATTAACCACTAGGATCAATTCAAAGCAAATGCCAGAGGACCATATACCTCACTGAACTCTGGGATCTGGGGTTATTTGTAGTTACAAGTCTCAATAAATACTTTTTGTATTTTAACTTTATTGCATTTTTAAGTTATAAAAGTCATACACACTCATTGTAACAAGTCTAGTAAGACAGCAGTATATAAAGAAAATATAGCCATGTGCAGTGGCTTACTCCTATAGTCCCAGCACTTTGAGAGGCCAAGATGGGTGGATCACTTGAGGTCAGGAGTTCAAGACCAGCCTGGCCAAGATGGTGAAACCCCGTTTCTACTAAAAATATAAATATTAGCCAGGTACGGGGCAGGTGCCTGTAATACCAGCTACTTGGGAGCCTGTGGCAGGAGAATCGCTTGAACCTGGGGGTCAGAGGTTGCAGTGAGCCAAGATCACGCCACTGCACTCCAGTCTGGGTGACAGAGCTAGACTCTGTCTCAAAAAAAAAAAGTCATAACAATTCTTCCAATTCAACTGGTATAAGTTCTAATTCACTTGCCACCATACTCGTCTAATGTTAAACATTTTTTGTAGAACTGAGGCCTCACTGTGTTGCCCAAGCTGATTTCGAACTCCTAGGCTCAAGTGATCTTCCCACCTGAGCCTCCCAAAGTGCTGGGCTTATAGGCATGAGCCACTGCACTCAGCCCCATCACTTCTTTTCTATGTTCAAACAAACATAAGTATGTAGACTTATTTTCTATTGTATATGAAAACGGAACCATATAATACACTACTCTGTTATTTCCTTCATTTTACTTAGTGTATATTATGTACATTATTCTAGATTAACACATATAACTGAATCCAATTTATTATTTTAAATAGCTACCTAATATTCCACTATGGGACGTTCCATAATTTCTTCCCATTTATTACTTCCCCATTGATAGATATTCATGTTTTTCTTCCAACTTTTTTTATATAGCAAATTATGCCACAATCAACATTCTACATTTTTTCCTATACTTTAGGTTTTATTTCCATAGGAGAGATTCCCAAAATTGGCAGTTTTGGGTCAAAGGGAATACACAATTTTAATTCTCACTGTAGGTCTCCTTTACAGCAATTGTTTCTCTCCCTCCTTTTGTCTTTCTCTCCCCTCTCCTACCACATTTTGCCAGGAGGGCCTGTGTGTTTAAGAAGGAAAGCCTGCAGTGAGAACGCCTCTGTGCCAAGCGTGGATTATATCAGCTCAGTGGGGAATGGAGTCTGAAGTATCTGAGTTGCATTGTGTCTCTCTTGCTTTTGGTTGGCCAGACTGTTTACAATTCCCCTTGCTCATTTATTCCATGCTGTGGATTATACATGGTCTTCATCCGTGGCAGGAGCATCTGAGGGGTAGCTTTTTGGGAGGGGTGTCCTTTCAGAGATAATCAGCTCAGTTACTGTATTTTCTCACAAAGCTATGTCGGGTATGTTTTTTGTTATGCCCTTTCTTTAATAGTTGGATTGAAAAAGATTCTTCAATTTCCATCCCGGTCTTCTGTCTTCATTTTGAGGACTTGGGATTTGGGGAGTTCTATGAGTATGTAATCAATCAACTGTAACTGATTATTTGACATGAGGATAATTAGTTAAGAAGGTAGGGGTCTTGGAGCTTAAGGATTAGTGCCAAGCAACAGATGTGAACATTTTTAAACAAATGATTTTAACAAACCCGATATTAGGAGCAAGCTTCCCTGGAGTACGTGGCTTTCATTTTTAGTTTTGCCCTCACTGGGATGTAAAACTTCAGTCTAGTCCACCAGACTAGAGAGGAGTTGCATTCTTCACCACACCAGGGCTGCAGAGGAGAAAATGTCAAAGAAGCATTAAAGGAAGCTGGTAAGTACAAATAAGTGACATAAATATAAACACTGAACTGACAAAATAGCAGAAAGTAAATGAAATTTGAAAATTCTCGGCTGAAGATTATTGTGTAACCAGTGGTCCTGTGAGCTAGTGGACACTTTATAAAAATCTGTGATCTCTAAAACATATTAGAAACCCCAATGTGAATCTATGTTCAGAATGCAAACATTAGCTAAGCAAGAGAAAGAAATTATTAAGTCCTGTTGGCAGATATTTTGCTATTGGCTCCTCTAACACATGCTGAAATTTTTACTCAGCAGTTTTAGAATGGATTTCTGTGTCCTAGGTTGAAAACTAAACTAAAAGAAAAACAGAATAGAAGTTATTGCAATTAATTTCTAAGGAGAAAATTTTAACTTTAGTTTTTTCATGTACATGCCTGCAAAATAAGCATTACCCTTTATGTTAATACAAACTTTACATGAATGTTTAATTTTCAAATATGCACTGACCAGTAATAATAATGGCAAAATTAGACTCTATAGTAGGCTTATATTTTATAACTTAAGGATTCTGCAATGTATCTTAGTTGGTCTCATAGTTAATAGTAAGGATAGTTACGTCTTATACAGTTTGCATTGTCATCTGAGTAAAGATTGTCTTTAAACAGTTCTTGACAGTTAAAAAATTTTTAAGGTTAAACATTATAAGACATTAAGCATCTGATTATGGCTATAATGGACTATCTGATAGAGATTTTTACTCTTATACAGTACATCTAGAAAAGCTGGGTTTTAAAAATCTATTTGAAGGCATAGAAAACCTACTAAGGCAGGTAGTACTTGAGAGCTAAGACTTCAGGAAGAAGAGAACTCATTAGTGTCCTGTATTCTAGGCTACTTTTTCTCTATAGACACTTACCATTTATTAAGTAGCACATGAGGAGAACCCAAATAATAAGCAGCTGCTAAAATCAGAGAAGCCAGGCAGATTATTCTGCAGTCTGATAGGGCTGGGGAGGAAAAAAACATGAATTCAGGGAAACCAAATGATTCAGGAGATGAGAAACCATGATCATGGACGGAAAAGAGGCACAGAAAGATCAACTCAATAGTCTAAGCAATTTTTCTTCTAAGTCATTCACTGATTTATAAGTAGCACAGACCAAGAGTTTGTAAAAATCTAAACACAAAGTGCTAAAAAGCTGAGAAGCTAATCAGTGCTACTTGCATTCTTATTACGCTGGGAAGATAAAAATTTTATAGAATGTAAAGCCCACCAATGTGGACAGGCCTGAAAAACACACTAAGCTTTCAGTTGGGACCACTGACCACTAATCAGTTAAAGGAAACCAGAAGTAGACCTAGTGTAATAAAATGTTGAAGTCCATTTCCCAATCAACTTAGTCACTGATTAATCTGTTTTTATTTTAGCACCCTAGCAGAAGCCTTCTCCATATTCTTTGGAGAAGAAAAAACAATCCAAAGCCTGTATATTTTTTGTACATGATTTCTGGTATTCAGCAAAGCAAAACAAAACAAAAAGAGGCATACCAAGATATAGTTTCTAGAATATGGTGCAAACAGAACCCAGACTTCCTGAGTTGAGAAGACAGAACTTCAAGTCTGGGGAGACCGAGGCAACTAGAATGTGTAGCACAGAGTATTGGAGAGCAGGCAGCTGCAGAGAGAACTCTAGAGTTCCTCAGAGAGTACATCTGAAGTATAAAGCTGAGTACTGAGCAGCACATGCATGTAAGGAAACTACCTGGGATGGAGAAAGAACTACCAAAAAGGATTAGAAGAAATTGTGCTCATTGCTCACACAGGGCTGAGAATAGTGCCTATTCCCACCGGCTAGTCTTGAAAACTCATAATTCATGGAGGGTTAGGTAATATACTTTGAAAGACCATGCCTTAGTAGTGGAAAATAGCCCTAGATTGAGCACTGCAGTGATCCTGTCTAACAAATGTTTTAAAAAGACCCAAAAAGGAACAAATTGTTCCAGTTAATTTGACTGCATCCCAGAACAAAGCTCAAAACTATTTAGAGGTATTTGGAATAGCAATATTAGTAATATTGTAGAGGAAAGAATATGGCCAGGGATAAAGAAAATAATTTCATAATGATAAAGGAGTTCATTCATGAGGAAAACATAACAGTACTAAACATTTATGCATCTAATAACAGAACTTCAAAATACATGAATAATTATTATAGAGTTCCAAGGAGAAATAGACAAATCCATAATTGTAGTCTAAAATTTTATTAACCTTCTCTCAGTAATTGATAAAACAAAAAGACAGAAAATAATTAAGTATATAAAAGGAGACAAAAATACAATCAACCAAATTGACCTCATTGATCTTTATAAAACACTCTACCCAGCTACAGCAAATACATATTTCTTTCAAGTATACATGGAACACTTGAAATGGACCATATTCTGGACCATAAAACAAGTCTCAATAAATTTAAAAGGATTTTAGTCATAAAATGTGCTCTTGATCACAATGGAATTAATTAAGAAATCAGTAACAAAAATTCGCAAATATTTGGTAACTAAATAACATACTTCAGAATAACTCATGAGCCAAAGGACAAATCAAAAGGAAAATTAGGGCCGAGTGCAGTGACTCACATCTGTAATCCTAACACTTTGGGAAGCTGAGGCAGGAGGATTGCTTGAGGCCCAGAGTTCAAGATCAGCCTGGGCAACAGAGTGAGATCCTATCTTTACAAAAAGCAGGAAAAAAAAATTAGCTAGACACAGTGGTGTGCACTCATAATCCCAGCTACTCAGCAGGAGAATTGCTTTAGCCTGGGAGTTTGAGGTTGCAGTGAGCTATGGAGTGCATGCCACTGCACTCCAGCCTGGGTAATAGAGTGAAACCCTGTCTCTGAAAAATTATTTTTAATAAAAAATAAAGGGAAATGAGAAAATGTTTGGGGCTGAAAGTAAAAACTCACATATCAAAAGCAGTACTTAGGTGGAATTTTATAGTATTGAAAGCTTATAAGGTGGGCACAGTGGCTTATGCCTTTAGTGCCAACACTGTAGGAAGCCAAGATGGATTGCTTGAGATCAGGAGTTCGAGACCAGCCTTGGCAACATGGCAAAACTCTGTCTCTATAAAAAAAATACAAAAAATTACCTGGGCATGGTGGCACGTGCCTGTTACTTGATGGGGGCTGAGGTGGGAGGATCACTTGAGCCCAGGAGGTTGAGGCTGCAGTGAGCTGAGATTATGCCACTACATTCCAGCCTGAGTGACAAAGTGAGACCCTGTCCCGCCACCCCCAAAAAAAGGCTTATAAGAAGAAAAGTCTCAGATCAGTGTCCTCTGCTTTCATCTTAAGAAACCAAAACAGAAAAAGAGCAAATGAAATTCAAAATAACCAGAAGAAAGAAAATAAGAAATATTAGAGCAGAAATCAATAAACTAGATTTTGAAAAGTAGATAAAATTAATGAAAGCAAATACTATTTCATTGAGAATATTAATAAAATTGATTAACCTCTTAACAGAAAACAAAGAAGAGGAGGAAAATGAGAAAAGATATAATTTACTAATATCGGGAATGAGAAAGGTGACGTCACTACAAATTCTACAGATGTTAAAGGATAATAAGGGAACATTATAGCACCCGGCCTAGATTTTTAACGTATTTGTGTAATTATTTTAAGTATAGACTACTACTATTTAAACACAAAGATTGTGAGACTAGATAAAGAATAAACATATTCAAAATGATTATGAAATGTTTTAATTGGTGACAGAGTTTTTCATAGCCTTTTATCATTTCAGTGCATCATGTTTTATTTGTAGGTAGCCACAGAGAAATAGATACATTTATAAAAACACCATGAATAATTTAATTAAAACATGTTTTTTTTTTTAATTTTTTATTTTTGAAACAGAGTCTCTTTCTGTCACCCAGGCTGGAGTGCAGTGGCACGATCTTGGCTCACTGCAACCTCTGCCTCCCAGTTCAAGCGATTCCCCTGCCTCAGCCTCCCTAGTAGCTGAGATTACAAGCATGTACCACTATACCTGGCTAATTTTTTGTGTTTTTAGTAAAGACAGGGTTTCACCATGTTGGCCAGGCTAGTCTTGAACTCCCGACCTCAGGTGATTCACCTGCCCCGGCCTCCCAAAGCGCTAGCGTGAGCCACCGCGCCCAGCCTAAAACATTCTTTTATCCCTGACTTCAGCTGAGTTTAGTTTGAAATAGGCTCTTCATTTGGGGTGATTGGGCTTTGCAGGAAGGTTAGTGGGCGGCCTGTGATTCCCCCACAGTATTGTATGTAAGATATTGCACGTTTGCATACGGTTTTTCAGGAGGAAGTCCATAGATTTCATCAGTCTCTCATGACCAAAAACTATTTAAGAATCATGGCTTGCAGAATGAAAGAATCGAGTGCCATGCTAAGTGTCTAATTTCTCAGTCATACTTCCCTGAAATTAATTTCTAGAGAATAATTCAAATGACTTGATTAATGTATGTGTGCATGAGTCATCAAAGTAGCCTGGAGTAACATGTTAAAAGTTACCCTAAGGGTTTGTCTGGTTCAAACTCTGATGAAAGCCCTATATTTCTTATACTGGACTGGGTTTCTCATGGTATGATTCCCAGATCAGCATCAGCATCACCTAAGAACTTGTTAGAAATACAAATTCTCAGGCCCCAGGTCATACCTAGTGAATTACAAATTAGAGATGGGACCAGAAGTCAGGGTTTTCTAAGGAGCTTTCCAGATGATTCTGGTGTGCACTGAAGTTTAATAACCACTGGGTTACTATACTTAGAAAATCCTATTCTCCACTCTTGCTCCCAAGCCAGGTTTAGAACAGTTTGCTAAGCAAGTATCTGCAGAAAGACCAGTCTAATGTTGATGGCTTCTATTTTTCATCTTTATGGAAAAATCATAATGCCTCAAAAAGCCCAAATCACCCTCATACAAGTGTCTTGGGTTACACAGCAACACCAAACAACAGTTTAGAGTCATCCAATGTCCAGCTGAAATTGAAATTTAGAGACACAGCATGTGAGTTCACTCACAAAAATTCTGACCAGAAGGCTTTTTAGGGATGAGCCCAATAATTCCAAGGGCCTTGGCTCTCAGCCTCCTTTGAGTCATAGAACACTCAGTCTCTTGAACAGACTGACCCTCAGGAATGAGGTTTCCTTACCCTCTTCCAGCCGTGTGACATCCTCACAAGTATCTTTTAACAGAATGCTCAGTATCACCATGCTTTTGCAAAGTAACTTAATGAATTCACTCAGCCTATATTTTTAATACCCAACGGGATAGGGATCTCAGCTGTAGCAGCATAAAACTTGAACTGTCCAAAACCAGTCTCTGAAACCTTCAAGTGTTTTTTCTGTCTAGTCCTGCTGTTGCCTGAAGCTTGATTTGTTGTGACACCTTACTGTTTTGCTGATGAGAAATAGCACAGGGTACTTCTCAGCAGTTCTCATTAAAGGAGGGCAGTCAAGTGGAATTCATTCTTGGCTCTTAATAGTTTTAAAATGAGAATTTTATTGCATATTAATGAGCACTAATTGACATTTGTGACTGGTTTTTATGGAAATCATGCATGTATAATTTGCATAATAGTACCTAAGTGCTTTTAGGTAACAGTGCAACTCTGGGAAGTTGAAGGTTTTTGTACGGTGCTTTTTTAAAAAGTTCCCAAACCCCAGCCCCTAGAATATCAACAGGTCTCTGGGATCCAAATATAAGGCAATAGGGACTCAGTTCATGTGGTTGTACCAGCTTGTACCTGAAAGTCAGAAAAAAGCATCAAGCCAGGTTTCTAAAAGCAGGAAGTACTCCCGCAGTAGCCAGGGAGGATGTTCTAGCCCTACCTCTACCTTCATGTGTTAACCCTCCTGCTTCTCCTGAGTCTAGACAATGAGAGGATTGTTCCAAGGACTCCTACACTATATGATGTTTTCTAAACATTACTTGGTTGATATCAACAAACATGGATTGATCCCCTACTATGTGCCAGGCACTGTGCTAGGTGCTAGAGTAAGCCTATGTTGGCTTGCTGCCTGCTGCATCCCTAGCTCTTGGCACAATGAAGCAACAGTTATCCATCAATGTTTATTGAGTTAATGAACATGATCTCTGCTTTCAGGGATCTGAGGATTCATTATTCTTACAAAATCTGATGTTAAATACAGTATAAACTTCTTTGCTCTTATGTTAGTAATACTAATTATTCAGAACTTGGGATTCTCTTAGGAAATTTAGAGAAACAAGATAATCTTGGTTTTATGTGTCCCAAGTCTATATCAAATGACCTTTTTAAATTGTGAAAGTGAAAGAAGCCAATGTTTATTGAAGATCTAGTATGTATCAGTTACTTTTCATACATCCTATATATTCTATGATTTAAACATCAACAATACCTATGAAGTGTAGATAGTATTATCTGTGTTTAATTGAGCAAGCAGCTAAAAACTGGAGTAGTGGCTAACCTAAGGCATCACAGATAGAAAATTGTGGAACTTGGTCTTAAAATTCAGCCTAGGCTTTGTCTGTTGTACTACTGCTTGTTACATTAAATGACCCTAGGATACGTGAAGCAAAGCCAGACTCTAAGTATTGTACTAGTGGTTCCGCTCCGATGAATGGAGGAACACCAGGGTTCTTGGTCTCGAGTCAGTTTGGGTAAAATGACATGGACACATGTGGAGTGATTTAAGAAGGGAAAAGTTTAATAGGCAAGAAAGAAGGAAGGAAGAAGAAAACTGCTCCCCTGTACAAAAACAGAAGGGTGGGGGATTCCAACAAAGAGAAAACCCTGTGTTGCAAAAGTGGCTGCTTATATGAGGAGGCTGGAGGAGGTGGTGTCTGATTTACATAGGTCTCAGGGGATTGGTTTGACCAGACATGTCATTCACAGCTCATGGAGAAAACAGGATCTCCCACCCTAGCCTTTTAATAGGCAAATGAAGGGCACCATTATGTTTTATACACATGGGGACATGTGGGGGTGGCCATGTGGCCAGGCACATGTTGGGGCAAGAGTAAGACGATGGCGGGAAACACCATGTTTGGGTGGACCCAGTTTCTAATGTCTTGTATTTGCATATCAAAGCTTGCTGGCGGCTCTGAGAGCTGGGGCTTTCCTGCTAGACTAGAAACGTTTCCGGAGCTGCTTTAAAAGAAATAAAAACTTCCCAAGGACCCCTTCTTCTCTCTACCTAAAATAATTTCTTAATAATTCCTATATCAATAGGATGGAGGGGTGAATTGGTCCAGGGGTCTTGGTGTGTGCCCTGCATTCAGTTTACCTACTGTTTACAATACACCTACTGTTTACAACACTATTTTCTAGATCCTGTGGGGAACCCAAACCAAGTGCTGGTATGGCTCACTAAGATTCCACCAAACAGCCAGAAAAGTATAAATGCTATATAGCAAAGGGATACATCAAGATTTAGCAGAAGAAAAGTTATAAGTAATGTGGAACTAAAAGGTTGAATATAGTGTTCTGTAATGTTGAGCACAAATGTTCTCCAGATTGTGGAAAGATCACTAACTGTGGGGTGGGAAGGGTAGGAGAGGAGAGGGTTTGAAATACAGAGAATAGGCTGGGTATGGTGGCTCACATCTGTAATCCCAGCACTTTGGGAGGCTGAGGTGGGTGGATCACAAGGTCAGGAGATGGAGACCATCCTGACCAACATGGTGAAACCCCATCTCTACTAAAATTAAAAAAAAAAAAAAATTAGCAGGGTGTGGTGGCTTGCCATTTTGTAGATGTACCACATTTTCTTTATTCATTTGTCTGTGGATGGACATTTAGGTTACTCCCAAATCTTAGCTATTGTAAACAATGCTGCAACAAGCATAGGAGTGTAGACATCTCTTTAATATACTGCTTTTCTTTCTTTTGGATATATACCAAGCAATGGGATTGCTGGATTATACAGTAGCTAAATTTTTAGTTTTTTGAGGAACCTCCAAACTGTTCTCCATAATGGTTGCACTAACGTACATTCCCACCAACAATGTACAAGGGTCCCTTTTTCTCCACATCCTCATCAGCATTTGTTATTCCCTGTCTTTTGGATATCAACTATTTTAACTGGGGTGAGAAGATATTTCATTTTAGTTTTGATCTGCATTTCTCTGATGATAAATGATGTTGAACATCTTTTCATATGCCTGTTTGCCATTTGTTTGTCTTCGTTGGAGAAATTTCTATTAGCTCTTTGGCTCATTTAAAAAATCAGATTATTAAATTTTTTTCCTATGGAGCTGTTTGAGCTCCTTATAAATTCTGGTGATTAATCATTTGTCAGATGGGTAGTTGGCAGATATTTTTTCCCATTCTCTAAGTTGTTTCCTGACTTTATTGATTGTATCCTTTGATGTGCAGAAGCTTTGTAACTTGATGTGATCTTATTTTTCCATTTTTGCTTTGGTTGCCTGTGCTTGTGCCATATTGCTCAAGAAATGTTTGCCCAGATAATGTCCTGGAGAACTTCCTTCGATGTTTTCTTGTAGTATTTTCATAGTTTGAAGTCTTAGATTTAAGTCTTTAATCCATTTTGATTTGATTTTTGTATATGGTGAGAGATGGGAGTCCAGTTTCATTCTTATGCATATGGATATCCAGTTTTCCCAGCACCATTTATTGAAGAGGCCCTCTTTTCCCCAGTGTATGTTCTTGGCACCTTTGCCAAAAATGAGTTCGCTGTAGTTTCTGGGTTCTCTATTCTGTTCTATTGGTCTATGAGTCTGTTTTTATGTCAGTACCAACCTGTTTTAGTTACAATAGCTCTGTAGTATAATTGAAGTCAGAATGTGATTTCTCATTTTGTTCTTTTCACTCAGGATAGCTTTAACTATTCTGGGTCTTTTGTGGTTCCACATAAATTTTAGGATTATTTTCTATTTCTAGGAAGGATGTCATTGGTATTTTGATAGGGATTGCATTGAATCTGTAGATTGCTTTGGGTAGTATGGACATTTTAACAACATTGATTCTTCTAATCCATGAATATGGGCTATTTTTCCATTTTTTGGTGTCTTCTTTAATTTTTGTTATCAGTGTTTTTATAGTTTTAATTATACAGATCTTTCACTTCTTTAGTTAGGTTAATTCCTACGTATTTAATTTTATGTGTGGCTATTGGTGGGCATTTGGGTTGATTCCATATCTTTGCTATTGTGAATAGTGTTGCGGTGAACATATCTGCATGTATCTTTATAACAGAATGATTTATATTCCTTTGGGTATAGACCCCGTAATGGGATTGCTGGGTCAAATGATATTTCTGCCTCTAGGTCTTTGAGGAATTGCCGCACTGTCTTCCACAATGGTTGAACTAATTCACACTCCCACCAATAGTTCCTTTTTCTCCACAACATTGGCAGCATCTGTTGTTTTTTGACTTTTTAATAATAGCCATTCTGACTGGCATGAGATAGTATCTCATTGTGGTTTTGATTTGCATTTCTCTAATGATCAGTGATGTTGAGCTTTTTTTCATATGTTTGTTGGCCAGATATATGTCTTCTTTTGAGAAGTGTCTGTTCATATCCTTTGCCCACTTTTTAATGGTGTTGTTTGTTTTTCTTGTAAATTGGTTTAAGTTCCTTGTAGACTCTGGTTATTAAACCTTTGTCAGATAGATAGATTGCAGACATTTTTCTCCTATTCTTTAGGTTGTCTGTTTGTTCTAATAATTGTTTCTTTTTCTGTGCAGAAGCTTTTCAATTTAATTGGAGTCCATTTGTCATTTTTACTTTCATTGCAATCACTTTTGGCATTTTTGTCATGAAATCTTTGCCTGTGCCTTTGTCCTGAATGGTTTTACCTAGACTTAGAGTTTTTTTTTTTTTTTAATAGTTTCGGGTTTAACATTTAAGTCTTTAATTCATCTTCAGTTAATTTTTGTGTATGGTGTAAGGAAGGGGTTCAGTGTCAGTTTTCTGCACATGACTAGCCAGTTTCCCAGCACCATTTATTAAATAGGGAATCCTTTTCCCCATTGCTTGTTTTTGTCAAGTTTGTCAACAATCAGATGGTGGTAGGTATGCAGTCTTATTTCTGAGCTCTCTATTTTGTTTCATTGGTCTGTGTGTCTGCTTTTGTACAACTACCATGCTGTTTGGCTTATTGTAGCCTTGTACTATAGCTTGAAGTTGGGTAGTTGATGCCTTGAGCTTTGTTCTTTTTGCTTAGGGTTACCTTGGCTATTCAGGCTCTTTTTTGGTTCCATATGAATTTTAAAATAGTTTTTTCTAATTCTGTGAAGAATGTCAATGGGTCAATGGTAGTTTAATGGGAATAGCACTGAATCTATAAATTACTTTGGGCAGTATGGCCATTTTCATGATATTGATGCATTTTCACAATATTGAAGATGAAATATTTTTCCATTTGTTTGTGTCTTCTCTGATTTCTTTGAGCAGTGGTTTGTAGTTCTCCTTAAAGAGGTCATTCACTTCCCTTGTTAGCTATATTCCTAGGTATTTTATTCTTCTTGTAGCAATTATGAATGGGAGTTCATTTATGATCTGGCTCTTTGCTTGCTTGTTGTTGATATATAGGAATGCTAGCAATTTTTGCACATTGATTTTGTATCCTGAGACTTTGCTGAAGTTGCTTATCAGCTTAAGAAGCTTTTGGGCTGGATGATGGGGTTTTCTAGTTATAGGAGCATATCATCTACAAAGATAATTGACTTCTTCTCTTCCTATTTGAATATGCTTTATTTCTGTCTCTTGCCTGACTGCCCCAGCTAGAACTTCTAATACTGTGTTGGTTAGAAGTAGTGAGAGAGGGCATCCTTGTCTTGTGCTGGTTTTCAAGGGGAATACTTCCAGTTTTGCCCATTTAGTATAATACTGGCTGTGGGTTTGTCATAGATGGCTCTTATTATTTTGAATCATGTTCCTTCAATACCTAGCTTATTGAGAGTTTTAAACATGAAGGGATGTTGAATTTTATCAAAGGCCTTTTCTGCATCTATTGAGATAATCATGTGGTGTTTGTCTTTGATTCTCTTTATGTGATGAATCACATTTATTGATTTGCATATGCTGAACCAAGCTTTCATCTCAGGGATGAAGCCAACTTGATCGTGGTGGATAAGCTCTGCTGGATTTGGTTTGCCAGTATTTTATTGAGGATTTTTGCATCAATGTTCATCAAGGATATTGACCGGAAGTTTTCTTTTTTGTTGCTATATCTCTGCCAGGTTTTGGTATGAGGATGATACTGGCCTCAAGAATGAGTTAGGGAGAAGTCCTTCCTTTTCAATTTTTTGGAATAGTTTCAGTAGAAATGGTACCAGCTTTACTTTGTACCACTGGTAGAATTCAGCTGTGAATCTCTCTGATCCTGGGCTTTTTTTGGTTGGTAGGCTATTTGTTACTGCCTCAATTTTAGAACTTGTTATTGGTCTATTTAGAGATTCCGTTTCTTCTTGGATCAGTCTTGAGAGGGTCTATGTGTCCAGGAGTTTATCCATTTCTTCTAGATTCTTTAGTTTATGTGCATACAGGTGTGTTTATAGTATTCTCTGATAGTTGTTTGTATTTCTGTAGAGTTAGTGGTGATATCCCGCTTAACATTTCTGATTGTGTCTGTTTGATTCTTCTCTCTTTTGTTATTAGTCTAGCAAGTTGCCTTTCTATTTTATTAATTAAAAAAAAAAACAGCTCCTGGATTCATTGATTTTTCTGAAAGGTTTTTTGTGTCTATATTTTCATTTCAGCTCTAATCTTGGTTATTTCTTGTCTTCTTCTAGCTTTGGGATTTGTTTGCTCTTGGTTCTCTCGTTCTTTTAGTTGTGATGTTAGGTTGTTAACTTGAGATATTTCTAGCCCTTTGATGTGGGCATTTAGTGCTACAAATTTCCCTCTTAACACTGCTTTAGCTGCATCCCAGAGATTCTGATATGTTGTCTCTTTGTTCTCATTAGTTTCAAGGAACTTCTTGATTTTTGTCTAATTTCATTATTTACCCAGGAGTCATTCAGGAGCAGGTTGTCCATTTTCCATGTAGTTGTGTGATTTTGAGTAAATTTCTTAATCTTGAGTCCTAATTTGATTGCTCTGTGGTCAAAGAGACTGTTTGTTATTGTTTCAGTTGTTTTACATTTGCTGAAAAAGTATCATGTGGCAATGAGAAGAATGTATATTCTGTTGTTTTGGGGTGGAGAGTTCTGTAGGTATCTATCAGGTTCACTTGATACAGAGCTGAGTTCAGTTCCTGAATATCTTTGTTAATTTTCTGTCTTGATGATCTGTTTAATATTTTCAGTGGAGTGTCAAAGTCTTTCACTATAATTGTGTGGGAGTCTAAGTCTCTTTATAGGCCTCTAAGAGCTTACTTTATAAATCTGGGTGCTCCTGTATTGGGTGCATACATATTTAGGATAGTTAGCTCTGCTTATTGAATTGACCACTTTACCATTATGGAATGCCCTTCTTTGTGTTTTTTACCTTTGTGGCTTAAAGTCTGTTTTGTCAGAAACTAGGACTGCAACCTGCTTTTTTCTGTTTTCCATTTGCTTGTTAAATTTTTCTCTATCTCCTTATTTTGAGCCTCTGTGTGTCTTTGAATTTGAGATGGGTCTCTTGAAGACAGTATACTGATGGGTCTTCGCTGTTTATCCAGCTTGCCATTCTGTGTCTTTTAATTGGGGGCATTTAGCCCATTTACATTTAAGGTTAGTATTGTTATGTGTGAATTTAATCCTGTCATCATGATGCTAACTGCTTATTTTGCTGGCTTATTTTTGTGGTTGCTTCATAGTGTCACTGGTCTGTGTACTTCAGTATATTTTTATAGCAGCTGGTAACAGTTTTTCCTTTCCATATTTAGTGCTTTCTTCAGGAGCACTTGCAGGGTAGGCCTGGTTGTGACAAATCCTCTCAGCATTTGCTTGTCTGAAAAGGATCTTATTTCTTCTTCAATTATAAAGCTTAGTTTGGCCAGATATGAAATTCTGGGTTGGAAATATTTTTCTTTAAGAATGTTGAATGTTGGTTTCCAGTCCCTTCTGGCTTATAGGGTTGCTGCTGAGAGATCCACTGTTTTCTGTTGGGCTTTCCTTTGTAGGTGACCTGGACTTTCTCTCTGGCTGCCCCTAGGATTTTTTTTTTCCTTTTCGCCTTGGAGAATCTGATGATTATGTGTCTTGGGGTTGATCTTGTGGAGTATCTTACTGGGGTTCTCTGCATTTCCTGATTTTGAATTTTGGCCTCTCTTGCTAGATTGGAGACGTTCTCATGGGTGCTATCCTGATGTATGTTTTTCAACTTGGTTCCATTCTGCCCCTCTTTTTCAGGTACCCCAGTCAACCTGTAGGTTTGGTCTCTTTACATAATCTCATATTTCTCTGAGGTTTTGTTTATTCCTTTTTTTTTTTTTTTTCTGTATTCTTTCCTGCCTGTCTTATTGCAGAAAGATAGTGTTCAAGCTCTGAAATTCTTTCCACTGCTTGGTCTATTCTATGGATACTTGTGATTGCATTGTGAAGTTCTCGTGTACCACAAGAACTTTATTTTTTTATCTTTATCCAGTCTGCCATTGATGGGCATTTAGGTTGATTCTATGTCTTTGTTATTGTGACTGGTGCTGCAGTGAATATACATGTGCATGTGTCTTTATAATAGAATGATTCATTTTTATTTGGGTAAATGTATGTTGATTTTGTACCCTGACGTTTTACTGAATTTATCAGTTCTAATTGTTTTCTTGTGGAGTCTAGGTTTTTCCAAATATAAGATCATATTGTCTGCAGACAATGATAATTTGAGTTATTCCTTTCCAATTGGATACTTTTTATATCTTTCTCTTATCTAATTGCTCTATTTAGGACTTCTAGTAGTATGTTGAATAACAGTGATGGCAGTGGACATCCTTGTTGTGTTTCAGATTTTAGAGGAAAAGCTTTGTCCTTCTCCCATGTCCCAGCTAGGTCCAGGAGGAAAGGACTAGAGTCAAAATCCTTAGACGTCTACCTGGTATTCTATTATGTGGTGGCCAAGCTGGCCCTCAGACCACAAGACACAGTCCTTCCCACTCTTCCCTTCCCTTTCCAAAGGCAGAGGAACCTCATCCTGTAGCCACTGACAACTCAGGCCATGAGGAGGACTGCCAGACTACTGCTGATGTTCCTTTAAGGCCAAGGTCTCATAAGTCAGCTTGTCGTGAATGCTGCCTGGCCTGAGATTCATCCTTCAGGGCAGTGGGGTCCCCTCTGACCCAGGACAGGTCCGGAAATTCTGCCCAAGGGTCAAGTCCTATAATCAGGGTCTCCAAAGCCCTCTTGGTGTTCTAACTCCCTGTATTGTGCTGGTACCTAAGGTGTATGACAAAGACCCTTTTAATTTTCCTTCTGCTTTTGTCAAGCAGAAGGAGTTTTGCTCTGCAATCACCACAGCTGGTAATGTACTGAGTCCCACCTGAAGCCAGCAAGTCTCAGAGGCTCACCCAAGGCCCTCAACATAGTCCCTGGTTATTGCTGCTGGTTATTCAGGGCCCAAGGGCTCTCTTCACTTAGCAGGTGATAAATGCTGGCAGGGCTAGGTTCTTTCCTTCAATGCATTGGGTTCCCTCTGGCCCAGGGTGTGTCTAGAAATGTCACCTTGGAGCTAGGGCCTGGAATGGGGGCCTCATAACTCTGACCAGTGCCCTATCCTGCTCTGGCTGAGCTATTATCCTAGATGCAAGACAAAGTTCTTTCCACTTCTCCCTCTCCTATTCTCAAGTGGACGGAAGGGGTCTCCTTTGGAGCTACAAGCTGTGTAGCCTGGGGTAAGGGGAGGGGTGATGCCAGCACTCTCTTGGCTGCCCCAGCTGGTGTCTCAGTAGGTTGCATCACTCCCGGTCCACTGTCTCTGGTTCTAGTTCAGCACCAGGATCCACCTAACAGTTGCAGTCATTATTGCCTAGACTGCTTTTAAAGTTTACTAGGAGACAAAGAGCACTGTAGCCCTCACTGGTGAGGTTTGCAGGTACTCAAGTTCAGACCACTGGGACTGGCAATTCCTCTCTAGCTAGAGCTACTTTAAATGCTCCCTCCATTTGCACATGTCAGCTGAGTTTGGTCCAGTTTTCCTTTCTACTCTGATTTCTGGTTTATGAAGGTTGTTTTTTTTTTTTAACCTGTGTAGATAGCTGTTCACTTAGTGTCCTTTCAGGAGAAATGATCAGTGGAGCCGTCTATTTTGCCATCTTGATCTGCCACCATATGTCATTCTTATTAATCTTTTTTCTCTTTATGGTCCTGGAATACACTGGTATACAAAATTAAGATCCTTACTTTTATAGAATTTGTGTTCTAATTATAGAATTTGACAATAATCTAATTGATTTATTAGATTCAACACAAAGGTGTTGAAGACAGGCTGGACATGGTGGCTCATGCCTATAATCCCAGCACTTTGGGAGGCCGAGGTGGGCAGATCATTTGAGGTCAGGAGTTTGAGACCAGCCTGGGCAACATAGTGAAACCCCATCTGTACTAAAACTACAAAAATTAGCTGGGCATGGTGGCAGGTGCCTGTAATCCCAGCTACTCAGGATGCTGAGGTAGGGGAATCACTTGAAGCTAGGAGGCAGAGGTTGCAATGAGCCAAGGTCACGTCACTGCACTCCAGCCCGGGCAACAGAGAGACTCTGTCTCAAAAAAAAAAAAAAAGAAAAAAAAAGTGTTGAGGACGATGGAGGAAAAAGTAGATCAGAAAATCATTTACAAAAGCCAGAGGGAGAGTGAAGCAATTTTAAATGAGGTCAGATTTTTGGCTAATTTCTATTGCTATGTTTTTAAGTTAACCAGTTTCTTTTTGCAATGTCTGATCCATTGTATTTTTATTTCAGATATTATATTGTTATCTCTAGAAGTTCCATTTGGATCTGCTTTTTATCTTTCATTTCTCTCTTCATTTTGACCATGTTTTGCTTTATATCTTAAAGCATATTTATAACAGTTGTTTTAAGATTCTTGTGTGATAGTTACATCACTTCTGTTATTTCTATGATATTATTGATCTATTTTTTAAAACTTTATGGTCATAGGTTATAGTTTTTTCATTTCTTTGAATGCCTGGTAATTATTTTGAATTTTACATTGTTGAGCACTGGATCTTGTTATATTCCTTTTAAGAGCATTGAATTGTGTTTTGGAATGCAGTTAACTTTTTACAGATCACTTTTATCCATTTGAGACTTTCCAGTAGGGTCTATCCAGAGTAACCTCTGGTCTAGGGTTAATTTATTTTTACTACTAAGATGTGGCTTTTCTGAGGATTCTATCCAATGTCTTGCATATTATGGGGTCTCTCCACACTGGCTGATGGGAACACAGGGTAGTCTCAGCCCTGTGTGAGCTCCGGGAATTACTCAGCTATTGCCTATCAGTGTTTTTTTTCTTCAACTTCAAGTAGTTTCTTCCTACTCATATCCAAATCAGTACTCAGAAAAAGACTGAGGGGATTCTCTGCAGATTTCCCAAGTGCTCTCCTCGTTCTCCGTATCTCCCTCTTCTTCATTACTCTGCCCTACAAATTCTAGCCACCTCAACATCTTCAAATTCCAATCCATTCCCCTTACCTCAGATGGAATTCTAGGTTTTGATTGGTTTTCCCTCCATGTGCTATGACCTGGAAATGACCTCCAGGTAGTATCTCTTAGGAAGATACACCAGTCCTGTGGCATCTGTCGTACAACGCCTGAAAATAGTTGTTTCATGTGTTTTATGTAGTGTTCAAATTGTTAACAGAAAAAAGCAATTCCCACAGCAGTTAATTCTTCACATACAGAAGCAAAAGTTCTGCCAACTGCAAAACAACTTGTTAAAAGACAGTATTTGTATGAATGTTTTTTTTAAAGGTCGTAAATAATGTATAGAAGAATAGAGATTTTGTAACAAAGATATGGGCCTATATAGAGGGGTGGACTTGCAAATGACCATCTTGCTCTTGGGAATAGTGTCTGTTTTTCTGATCCTAATCACTGGTAAGGATTATATAATCTCTGTCAAATAAATTTCGAACACTACCCTGCATGGCCTTGGATCTATTACTGTCTGTGACGTAAACAGTTTCTCCCTAGAGACTTTGTTGAGAGGGTACAGGGGGAAGGTAGCATTTGGAGGGGACTGGAAGACCTTTCCCTTTGTGCTTTGAATTCTGTATATATCTTGTGGTCAGATGCCTCACCATTACCCTCTCTGATAATTTCCCACCCACTTTCCCAATCACTAAAAACTTTTTGAAACCATTCAACTCTTTCCCTTCAATGACTGAGCCTGTCATTGTTTCATCAGCTCCCCATGTGTGAATCTCTGTGAATGTGTGCCAAGTTTCGAGTTTAATGCCTGTCCCATGTGGGAGCCCAATATCTTGATATATAAAATTTTGAAGAGGGGTCTAGCATTTAGAATTCCGTACCAGTGAGTTTAACCTATCCAAGGATACCTCTAGAATGTGCTCAGAAATTTATCCGAAGTCAGAGTTGCATCCCCCAGGACTTTAGGCTCAGTGGACAACCTCATCATATTCACAGAATCCCTCAAAGATAGTTTAGGTTTAAGATTGTCAGCCAATCTGGGATCCACAGTGTTGGTCAGAGTTTCTCAACCTTAGCGCTATTAACGTTTGGGGCCAGATAATTCTTTGTTGTTCGGACCATCCTGTGAATTATAGTATGTTTAGCAGCATCCTTGGCATCTATGTACTAGATTTGAATAGCACCCTTCTCTTAATTTTGACAACCACAAATGTCTCCAGAATTGCCAAATGTCCCCTAAAGGTATAAAATGGCATAGTTGAGAACTACTGGTATAGAGGCACTATGGCATGCCATGCTCTAGGGAGCCCACAGAAATGCAGCTCTGGGAACTAAAGCTGAAGAAACCCAAGAGGCCCATTGGTATCTTCTTGGAAGAGGTTAGTCCAGAGTGTCTGCACCATATGGAGTATATATATCGGGATGACATTGACCTTGGAATGTAAACTCGTGGGATTCTTGCCTCTGCAGATTTGGAGCAGGGTTTTCCTCTTCTCTGCTCTTCAGTTTACTTATTTGAAAATGAGGAATGGTGTTGTTTACATCACAAAACACTGTAGTGAGGACAAAATGAGGTTTTATATATACACACCCATACATATACATACACACTTCTTCCAAATGACATAATAATATATAAACATGGAATGAATAACTGTTCAAATATAAGTGTACTTATTTGCCACTATGATTAAAAGGGCAATGTAGGAAAAATACATTTTCTTCCAATCCGTTATGTCGTAATAGTCCTCCCTGTGGTTTGCAATATGGCTCTATGCTAGAAGGCACAATAGGAAATGTCTAACTTTAAAAAAAAAGAAAAGAAAAAATACCTTTCTAGCAATTAAAATCTCAACTAAATTAGAATGCAAATAGATTTTTATATTTACTTCTTAATTTTGCATTCAGTAATCTGACCAGACTACGCAATTTAAATGACTTGATGGGAGATGGGAGATGGTAGCTTTTAGTTCTCTTGGGATTTTATTGTAATAAACCTGGTAAATAATTCAGGAACATATGAGAGGCCAATGAATGGTCAGCACCTGGTGCTATATTGTTCACGCCTAGGCACACAGACTCCAAAGATGGCACTCTCCACCTGTCACTGTTGTTCTGGCTTAAACATGGGCCCTATGTTCAGTGGCTATTGAAATAATAGAAATTGATGTTTTTGCCTAGTCCAATTTTCCTCCACAATCAAAGAAAACTGTGCTAAGCTGTTTAAAAAACACAAAGCAGAAGTGGCAGCCTCTTTTAGATTACCATTGGTAAAATTTCAAATCTATTTTCTCTATTAAGGGATTGATTGCTTTAAAGAATTAGGGATCTGGCTTTCTTTCCTACTGGTGCTAATTTGAACCTTTTTGCCTTTCTATCTTTGTTCCACAAGACTGAGCTTCTCTTTAGATCACATTATTCATATTGCAAGGATTTTCTGAGAGAAATAACACCATCCTCTGGCCAGTCACTCACTCTGTGGGAGTTCCTACAGCTCCCCAGTTTCTTTCCCTATTGCCTGAGTAGTCTGTCTCACTCCTGTTAGTCTCACAGTTAAATACAAACAAAGACTCTTGCAGACAGCTTGGATACCTTTCTGTGGCCCCAGCTGACTGGACATAGAATGTTTCTCATTGAGAGAACAAGAGCTAGAGTGACCAACAAATCATATGTGGAGACAGCATGGGGCACCTGAGCCCAGCACCATCCAGGATCAGATAGAACTTAAGCCATGAGCTGCAAAGAAAGATCTTGTGAGGGCAGGGGTTTTCCCAGTATGGAAAAAAGAAAGATGTGCCTCACAATTCTAAGCTAAGGTCTTTCCAGTGCTGGACCATAAAAAGGATCTGAAGAGAAACTGCAGAGCTTTATACCTAGAAAATGTTAGATATGTTTTATCTTTGTTTTAAAAATATTGTTTATTATAATGGCTTAAAATGTTTATTTAAATATATTTAATACCTTTGTAATATATATAATAAAGTATTTAATAAAATATAACTAATTAAAATAGATGATATTTTAAAACCTCTGTAATAAACCGTTTACATGTGTGTGTGCGCGCACGGGTGCACATTTATTTAACAGTTTTAATTGCTTTCCTTTCTTCAGGAACCCGTGAGGTTACTCGGAGCGGTGACTGCCATCTGGTGGTTAACTAGAATCATCACCTTGTGTAGCCTGATGGTTACTAAGCTGTCCACTCTTGACTCACATGGCATGCGCTGGCAGCAGGGGACCAGTTGAAGGATGTCTGATTTTGGAGAGTGACCAGTTGAAGGATGTCTGATGAAGGAGCCTAGTGAAATAACCCTTTGCTTCTACCTGAATGGGTTTTCACTCCAGATTCTGATTCTGGAGCCAGCTCCAAAATGGGGCCTCTGAAGAAAAGATTTGAGTTCCTCTGTGTTTTAGTCAGAGATTTGCATCCCTTACCAGTGGGTAATCAAGACTGTGAATAAGAACACACCAACAGGGGCGTTTGGTGACATGGAGCCTGAAATAAACTGCTCTGAATTGTGTGACAGCTTTCCTGGCCAGGAGCTGGATCGGAGACCCCTTACTGATCTCTGCAAGACAACAATTGTAAGTGAGCAGCCACAGGGTACCACTGGTGCTGCTGGGGCGGAGGAGGCAGAGGGAAAGGAAGACGAGGAAGGGGAGGAGGGGGAAGAGAAACTGTTCATGCAGGATACCTATTTCCTAGCATTGGTGACGATGGGGCAGTTTGTTTTTTACCTATAGAAGAATATTCATTCCTTATAGCCTCTCCTTTTTCTGTCCTCAGACATCTTCCCACCACAGCAGTAAGACCATCTCTTCATTATCTCCTGTCCTCTTGGGTGTTGTTTGGACTTTTCTCAGCTGTGGACTTCTGCTGATACTTTTCTTTCTTGCCTTTACAATTCGCTGCAGGAAGAACAGGTAAGCAGCCCAGTTTCTCATTGAACATAGCCTGAATCATGAAACCCAGAATGTTAGTATATTTTGGCAGCAGAAGCCGCTAGCTGGTCTCCCACTATAGCACTAAGGCACATGAGAAGTTCCCTCTGAAATAGTCCGCCTATTGAGAAGGAGGAAGATCTAAGTCAGTATTGTGCTAACTACTGCAAGGGTATCCAAAGAAGAGAATGAAGAGTCTTCTCTATAATGAAGTTACAATCCTTCCGAGAAGGTGAGGTATTTCTATTTAAAATGAAGACCATGCAGAGGATTCCAAAGCAACACAAAAGCTTGAGGACAGCACAGCAGAACCAGTCTGGGTAAGTTAGGGTTTCTGCAAAAGCAGTGAAGCACTACTTCCTAGTTATTTGCTAGATAATTCTGGCTGACTGGAAAGTCACCGGCTCATCAAGGTGAGTATGGCTCCCAGGATTAGCAAAAGAAGCAAAAAGGTGACTTTTTTCTGAAGGTACTTATAGCATCTTGCCTTGAATGCAATTTCATCCTTCCTCAGGGCCCATTCCATCTCCCCTACCCCAACACTATACCTTTATCCTACCACAGCTGTCCCAGGGTGCCTCCTGAGAAGCCCTGCTCCAACCCTCTCCTTAGCCCATAGCTGACTTCTGGACGGAACCCACAATCAGAAATCTAAAAATTCCTCAAACCGGCCAAACTCATCCAGCCCCACTCCAGCCTTACCCTGTGTGGTGATGAAGTGTGTCATGCTCCATTGCCTGTGGATTCGACACTCAGATGAGAATCAGTCAGTTGCATTTTGGTTTGCTGTTTTGCCATGTTAGGTATGGAGGACATGGAATTGTTAAGCAGCAGTGACTTGGTTGTTGGGTCAACCGCAGAATGATGGTGATACGTGGCACTCCAAATAGAGTATACCCCAGAGACTGCCTCAGCCACTTTTCATTCTTTTCCTCAAGCACGCTACGCTTACTCCCATCTCAAGGCTTTTGTACTTACTGTTCCTCTACTGTTCCCTCTGCCTGGAAGTCCTCCTCAGATCTTCCCATGACTAGTTCCTTCTCATCTTATAGGTCTTGGCTCCAATGTCACCTCTTCAGAGACACCTTCCCTGATCATCCTATCTAGTAGCATCTCTACCTTTGGTCACCCTGTCATCTCATTCCATATCCTATCACCCTGTTTTATTTTCCTTATAGCAAGCATAGTCTGGTATTACCATATTCACTGATTTACCTGTTGATTGCCTGTATCCCCTACCAGAATGGAAGTCTGTGAACACATAGACTTTACCTGTCGTGTTGTGCTCACCACCGTGTCTCCAGAATTTAGAACAGACTCTGGGATATAATAGGTGCTCAGTAAATATGCATTCAGTGATCCTGGGAGGAAAGAGATTTAAATTCCATTGGCGGCTGCTGCCAAGAAAATGACTGGGAAAATCATGCATTTCAAGGTTAGAAAATTATGGAGTAGTCATTTCAGCTGTAACACGTTTCTATAATGCAAAGTCATACTCAATTGGTATTACTCGGTAATAATAAGAAAATTATGTCATTGTTTCATAGGTTACCTTTCCCCCCAGCACATCAATAGTTTAAACATTCAGGGGCAAGCTTTCTCACAGCTAACAAAGGAAGCCTTAAGCTTGGCAGTTCCTTCCCTTAGGGCAAGTAGTGGCTGGTTTAACAGCTTCAAGAACTTGTGTCTTCTCTGCAACATGAGGCTGTAGGCGTAGATGAAGAAGCGGAGAAGACATTTGTCCTATGTTTAAAACTTCAGTTGATTGTTTCAGAAATCACAGATCCAGAGCAGAATTTTAATTTTTTGACAATGTTATCTATTAGAGGTGAATGCCCCTGAGGACCTGTGTCTTGAGATTTAAGACTGTAGAAGTTGACTTTGATCCTGAGTACAAATGATAGTGGACATGTACTGGGTGGTAGTGTTTTAGTTGGAAGAATTAATATTTTATTAATACTCTTGTTACAAAGTTAACTGTTTTGAGTGTTATGACCCCATCCTATTTTCCCCATAACTGATTATTTTTACATATAATTTTGCAGAATACAAGGTTTATCAAGCATTTATATATCCTTTTAAAACAGGAACACCTGTAAACAGCGTTATTCTAGAAACCCCTCTATTTCTTTCATTCTATTAAAGATTTTGCTGCCTGTTTTGTTTGCAGTGGGAGCATGACTTGGCATAAAGAATAAAATATTAAGAGGCACTGTGAATAGAAACACATTTTGCAATTAAGTGGCTTACAAGGTCAGACAAGGAAAGATAAAATAACCTAGTTTCAAAAGTGTTTTATTGAACAATAACACTTGTTAAAAGATACAGCATCACAATCAGATGCTTTGTATCATTACAATTCTGTGGTCTCTAAATTTGTGAC
This sequence comes from Cacajao melanocephalus, assembly GCA_963573385.1. Taxonomy (NCBI): domain Eukaryota; kingdom Metazoa; phylum Chordata; class Mammalia; order Primates; family Pitheciidae; genus Cacajao; species Cacajao melanocephalus. Next base: position 12,104 of record CAUYLG010031532.1, on the reverse strand, counting down.
TGTGTGTATGTGTGTGTGTGTGTATTCATGTGTGTATACATGCAAGAAAGAGGAAGAAAAATATTTTAATGCAATAAAAATAATAGAATAATGTTTAAATCCAGTTGCAGATATTGAATTTTTGATAAAAATTTCAAATGTAGTCTACAACAAAAACCAGTAAAGATAAAGAAAACTTGAACACTATCAACCAACTTGACCCAATTGACGTTTATATTACCTTTCACCCAACAACAGCAGAATACATATGCTTTTCAAGTACACATGGAACATTTACCAAGATATATCATATTCTGGGCCATAGAAAAAAGTCTCATTAAATTTAAAAGGATTCAAGCCGGGCGTGAAGTGGCTCACACCTGTAATCCCAGCACTTTGGGACGCTGAGGCGGGTAGATCACCTGAGGTCAGTAGTTTGAGACCAGCCTGGCCAACATCGTGAAAACTCATCTCTACTAAAACTACAAAAATTAGATGGGTGTGGTGGCATGCACCTGTAATCCCAGCTACTTGGGAGGCTGAGGCAGGAGAATCTGGGTGACAGAGGTTGCAGTGAGCCAAGATCATGCCATTGCACTCCAGCCTGGGTGACAGAGCAAGACTCTGTCTCAAAAAAAACAAAAACAAAACAAAACAAAAAAAAACAACAAAAAAAACCCTTTTAAAGGCTTCAAGTCATATAAAGTATGTTTTCTGACAATGGAATTAAAATGGAAATCAATAACAGAAAATCTCTGGAAAAATCCTGAAATATTTAGAAACTAAATAGAATACTTTAAAATAATCTATGGTCAAAAAAGAAATCAAAATGAAAACTAGAAAATATTTAGCAGAATTAAAATGAAAATACAATCTAAGATTTATTGGATGCCACCAAAGCAGTACTTAGGGGGAAATTTAGAGCACTAAATTCCATATTGGAAAAGAATAAAGGTCTCAAATCCCTAAACTCAGCTTCCACCTTACAAACAGAAAAGAAAACAAATGAGACCCAAAGTAAGTAGAAGAAAGGAAATAATAAAGATCAGAGTAGAAAATAAGATAGAAAACAGAAAAACAGTAGGAAAAAAGTCAGTAAAACCAAAAGCTGACTACGAAGATGAGTAAAACTGATCAACCTCTAGCCAAAGTGATCAGAAAAAAAAGAGAAAGATGCAATTACCCAAATAAGGAATGGGAGAAGTGACATCACTATAGCTTCTACAGATATGAGGGATAATAAGGTGACGTTGTAAACAACTATGGTAGGCAGCCTCTAAGATGTTCTTCAGTGCTTCCTACCTCCTTGGAGTCACACTCCTATGAAATCCTCTCTCCCTGAGTGTGGGCTGAATGTATTGACTTGCTTATTAATGAGGTGTCACTTTTAGCATTAGATCACAAAAACTGTGGCTTCCATCTTGGATCTCTCTCATTGTCTCACTAACTCACTCTGTGGGAGACTAGCTGTTGTGTTATGAGCTGTCCTGTAAGGAGGCCCACATTAGCAAGGAACTGATGTTTCCAGCCTGTAGCCAGCAAGTGCCTGGGGCTTACTAACGGCCATGTCAGTGAACTTTGAAGCAGGTGATACCTTGACTGTATTCTTATGTGAGAACCTGAGCCACAGGCACCCAGCTAAGCTGTGCTTTAGAAATATTACAAGTTCAACTTAAACTCTCCTAAAAAAACTGAAAATAAGAAAGTAATTCCCAACTAATTCTATGAGGACAGCATTACCTTGATATCAAAATTGAATAGACATTAGAAGAAGAAGAAAAGAAAATTATAGGCTAATATGTCTCATAAACATAGATTCAAAATTTTAAACAAAATTTTAACAAATTGAGTATGACCAAATGTTAAAAAGAAAATGCATCATCATGACAACGTGAGGTTTATCTCTGGGATACAAGGTTTGTTTAACATCCAAAGATTGATCAATAATTTACCACATTTACCAACTAAAAAAGAAAACTATATGATCATCTCAGAAGATATAGAAAAAAATTTGACAAATTTCAACATGCATTTCTGATAAAGTCTCAACAAACTAAGAATAGAAGATAATTTCCTCCCCACAGCGCAGCACAGCTGCTGTGGCAGATCATGGCCAGACTGCTTCTTTAAGTAGGACCCTGATCCATCCCTCCTTACTGAGCAGAGCCTCTCTGAGAATTTCAGCAACTATAGCCAGAGTTTTATGGACAGAACTCTGATGTCTCTGGGAAAGAGCCCTTTTGGGGAGGGGTGGCCATAGTCTATGTGGTTCAGCCAACTTAGCCTTTCCTGCCTGCTGGCTCTGGAGAGTCTGGTTAGTCTGTATGAAAAGGGATCCCCCCAACACAGTGCACCCAATCCCCCAAGGGGCAGCCAGACTGCCTCTTTCAGTGGGTCCCTGATCCTATTCCTCTTGACCAGGTTCAGACTTCCCAAAGCAGTCCCCAGATATCTCTTACAGGAGTGTTCAGGCCAGCATCAGGTTGGTGCCCCTCTGGGACAGAGCTCCCAGAAGAAAGAGCAGGCAGCCATCTTTGCTGTTTTGCAGCCTTCACTGGTGATACCTCCAGGTGCAGGATGGACCCAGGTGATTAAGGTCTGGGGTGGATGCCCAGGAAACCACAGCAGCCCTGCAGAAGAGGAGCCTGACTGTTAAACAGAAAGCAGCAATAGCAACATAAAGACCCCACAAAAACCCCATTCAAAGGTCAGCAATCTCCAAGATGGAAGGTAGATAAACCACAAAGATGAGAAAGAATCAATGCAAAAATGCTGAAAACTCAAAAAGCCAGAGCGCCTCTTCTCCTCCAAATGATTGCACTACATCTCCAGCAAGGGCACAGAACTGGGCTGAGGCTGAGATAGCCAAACTGACAGAAGTAGTCTTCAGAAGATGGGTAATAACAAACTTTGCTGAGCTAAAGGAGGATGTTCTAACACAATGCAAAGAAGCTAAGAATCATGATAAAACATTACAGGAGCTGATAGCCAGAATAGCCAGTTTAGAGAGGAACATAAAACACCCAATGGAGCTGAAAAACACAACATAAGAAATTCACAATGCAATCACAAATATCAATAGCCGTGTGGAACAAGCAGCAGAAAGAATCTCAGAGCTTGAAGACTGTATTTCTGAAATAAGACAGACAAGAATAGAGAAAAAAGAATGAAAAAAAAAACCCAAAAAACAAAACCTCCAAGAAATATGGGATTATATAAAAAGACCAGACCTACAACTGATTGGGGTACCTGAAAGAGATGGGGAGAATGGAACCAAGTTGGAAAACACACTTCAGGATGTCATCCAGAAGAATGTCACCAACCTAGAAAGACAGGCCAACATTCAAATTCAGGAAATGCAGAGAACCCCAGTAAGATACTCCACAAGAAGATCAACCACAAAACACATAATCATTAGATTTTCCAAGGTCAAAATGAAAGAAAAAATGTTAATGGCAGCCAGAGAGAAAGACCAAGTCATCTACAAAGGGAAGCTCATCAGACTAACAGGGGACCTCTCAGCAGAAATCCTACAAACCAAAGAGACTAGAGGCCAATATTCAACATTCTTAAAAGAATTTCCAACCCAGAATTTCATATCAGGCCAAATTAAGTTTCATAAATGAAGGAGAAATAAGACCCTTTTCAGACAAGCAAATGCTGAGGGAATTTGTTACAACCTGACTGCCCTGCAAGTGCTCCTGAAGGAACTACTAAATATGGAAAGGAAAATCTTACCCGCCACTACAAAAACTCCCTCGAATACGCAGACCAGTGACACTATGAAGCAACCATATAAACAGGTTGGCAAAATAAACAGCTAGCATCATGATGACAGGATCAAATTCACACATAACAATACAAACCTTAAATGTAAAAGGGCTAAATGCCCCAATTAAAAGACACAGAATGGCAAGCTGGCTAAAGAGCAAAGACCCAACAGCATCAGCAAAGACCCAGATGCTGTCTTCAGGAGACCTATCTCAAATGCAGATACATACATAGGTTCAAAATAAAGGAATGGAAAAAAATTTACCAAGCAAATGGAAAACAGAAAAAAGCAAGGGTTGCAGTCCTAGTTTCTGACAAAATAGACTTTAAACCAACAAAGATAAAAAAGGCAGGGGCAGTACATAGTGGTAAAGGGCTCAATTCAGCAAGAAGAGCTAGCTATCCTAAATACGTATGTACCCAATACAGGAACAACCAGATTCATAAAGCAAGTTCTTAGAGACCTGCAATAAGACTTAGACTCTCACACAATGATAGTAAAAGACTTTAATACTCCACTGACAATATTAGACAGATCATCAAGACAGAAAATTAACAAAGATTCTCAGGACCTGAATGAAGCTCTGGATCAAGGGGACCTGATAGAAACCTACAGAATTCTCCACCCAAAAACAACAGAATATACATTCTTATCCCCACATGGCACTCTAAAATTGATCATATAATCAGAAGTAAAACACTCCTCAGCAAATGCAAAAGAACTGAAATAATAACAAACATATCTCCAACCACAATACAATCAAATTATAACTCAAGATTAAGAAATTCACTCAAAATCACACAACTGCATGGAAATGAACAACCTGCTACTGAATGACTCGTGGGTAAATAATGAAATTAAGGCAGAAATCAAGAAGTTCCTTGAAACTAATGAGAACAAAGAGACAATGTACCAGAATCTCTGGGACACAGCTAAAGCTGTGTTGAGGGAAATTTATAGCACTAAATGTCAACATCAAAAAGCTGGAAAGATCTCAATTCAACAACCTAACATCACAACTAAAAGAACTAGAGAACCAAGAGCAAACAAATCCCAAAGCTAGCAGAAGACAAGAAATAACCAATGTTGGAGGGGAACTGAAGGAGATAGAGACACAAAAAATATTTCAAAAAATCAACAAATTCAGAAGGTGGTTTTTTTGAAAAAAGTAATAAAATAGACTGCTACCTAAACTAATAAGGAAGAAAAGAGAGAAGAATCAAATAGGCACAATGAGAAATGATAAGGGTGATATCACCACTGACCTCACAGAAAAGCAACCAACCATCAGAGAATGCTATAAACACCTCTATGAACATAAACTAGAAAATCTAGAAGAAATGGATCAATTCCTGGGCGCAAACACTTTCCCAAGACTGAACCAGGAAGAAATTGAATCCCTGAATAGACCAATAATGAATTCTGAAATTGAAGCAGTAACAAATAGCCTACCAACCAAAAAAAGCCCAGGACCAAAAGAATTTACAGCTGAATTCTACCAGAGGTGCAAGGAGCTGGTACCATTTCTTCTGAAACTATTTCAAACAATTGAAAAGGAGGTATTCCTTTCTAACTTATTCTAGGAGACCAGCATCATCCTGATTTTCTTGTAAATGGATTTTATTTTGTTGCCCAAGAGTTTTGTGTCTTCCACCTAGTTGCTCTGTTTTTATGTGGAGATTCAGGAATATGTAAAACCTATACTACTACTGCCACTATCGCCTTCCTGAAATTATTTGTCTTTTTTTAAGTCTAAATAATTTATATGAACACTTTTTAATTCTCTACACATACAATCAAGTGTACAACTTACATACACATAAGTTGTGTTCTCTACTCACACAATCAAGAGTTGTATGTGTAAATGTGTTTTTCTCCTTTCCAATCTTTAGTCAGTAATATTTGATAGTCCTTTTTTGCTCCAGTTTTTATTTTGTGGTCCACACTCTCTTCAAGTGTGTACAAGGAGTGTCATCAGCAGTAATCATTTGTTACTTGCAGAACCAAATTTCCCTTGGCTTAGATAAAGAAAGGTACTGCCCCTTGAGGCAGACTTTACCGCGTCTTGCCAACTTATAGCATCCCTGTGGCAAAGAATGCAGAGCATAAGAAGAATCCATGTGCACGGTGCTCTGCTAGGGAGCCCTAGCTTAGGAAGAGATGGTGTTGGTGCTCACCCACCAGGCATGAGCAGAGGAGAAACAAACACATTTCCAGGGTTTCTTAAATTCCACTCTTACCCATTTATGTACATGAATTGAGGCACTCCAAGGAGCATGACTTTATTTAAGGTAGTGCCATAGGTATCTCTTTTAAAATTTAAAGGTCTGTTCTCAATGCAACAGCTAGATTTCCTGTTAGATATAAGTCAAGGTGTGTCAGTCACACCTCCTATTCCTGCAATGGCACCCTATAACAGAATGAAAGCCAGAGTCCTTATACTGTCCTATACAACCTCACATGATCTGGCCCCCATTACCTTGCTGACCTTATCTATTCCTACTCTCTGCCTAATCTACTCTGCTCCAGTCACACTGGCCTCCTTGCTTTTCCTTGAACACTACAGATGTTCCCGTCCCTGGCCCTTTGCATTATTTGTTCCTTCTGCCTGGAATGGTTTTTACCTAATGGCTTTTTTCTTATGCCTTTCAAGTCTATTCCCAAGTGTTACCTCCTCAGTGAGGCCTTCCTTGGTCAAACTATCTTGAATAGCAACTACCACTCTGACAGTCCCCATTCACTGTCCCTGTTTTACTTTTCTTCTCTGATCACTAACATCCCAAATGTTTAACAATTTATTTTATGTCTTGCCTGTTCCCCCTCCAGGAAAGCAAAGTCCATGAGGGAAGTGATTTTTGCCTACTTTGTTCTTTGATGTAACCCCAGCACTTAGAACAGTATCTGAAACATTGCTGGCCAATTCAATAAATATTTATTGAAACAATAGGTACATTTGTAAGAATCTATGAGAAGGCCTTCTAAAAGTATAGAACTCTGGCCGATAGTCCATCAAAAGCAGACAGCTTTACATGGTATACTAAGATTGAAAGGATAGTTGAGAATGAAGGGCCACGACCAGGAGGGATGAGAATCTGGGGCTCTGGATGTCATGCTTTGGGCTTCTAAAGGGAGCAATCACCAAGAAAGAGAGAGGAGAACAGTGGAAAGCAACTGCTTACTTAGGGCACAATTTTTACGTAGAGTTGACACTATCTTAAACAGTTAAAGAATGAAAACAGTGATCTTCTAAGAACTGACCTCTATCATCATAGTCTACCATATTCTAGGCCAGTTAATTTGTTCATTTGGGAAACAGTGTGCAGTCCAGGCACAACGGAAACACAAAAATGAATAAACTCAAGGAGCTCATGGTCTGGTAAGGGAGACAGAGCCCCGCTTCTCTCAACCCAGTAAGTGCCATTAGCTGTGATGGGGTAATGACAGCCATGATTATCTGTAACAGTAGGTGCACAAAGGGTGTTGTGACCACTTCATCTGGGGCTGATATTGATATAGGCCTGACTGCGGGATGGACAGACAGCATCAGAAGACTGTGCAGAGACTATTCCTATGTATTAACCTTTAACCTACCTCATTAACTTCTGCTGACTAACTCATATTCCATCTGGCAGCCAGTAACCAAGAAGGAACTCATTCCTGTTCATAGTTCTAGATCCTTTTTTGTTTTTGAGACAGAGTCTCTCACTGTTGCTCAGGCTATCGTGCAGTGGCGTGATCTCGGCTCACTGCAATCTCTGTCTCCTGGGTTCAAGCAATTTCCCTGCCTCAGCCTCCTGAGTAGCTGGGATTACAGGCATGTGCCACCACGCCCAGCTAATTTTTTTGTATTTTTAGTAGAGACGAGGTTTCACCATGTTGGCCAGGATGGTCTTGATCTCCTGACCTCATGATCCGCCCGCCTAGGCCTCCCAGAGTGCTAGGATTATAGGCATGAGCCACTACGCCCGGCCAGTTCTAGATCTTTTCACCTCATTTCTGCTTTGCACTTTTCTCCTGCACCATTCCTACATACCGGTGGCTTTTTTTTTCTTTTTCTTTTTTTTTTTTTTGAGACAGGATCTCATTCTGTCACCCAGGTTGGAGTGCAGTGGCATGATCTTGGCTCATTAAAACCTCTGCCTCCCAAGGTTCAAGTGATTCTCCTGCCTCAGCCTCCCAAGTAGCTGGGATTACACACAGGTGCCACCACGCCCAGCTAATTTTCATATTTTTGGTAGAGACAGGGTTTTGCCATGTTGGCCAGGCTGGTCTTGAACTCCTGGCCTCAAGTGATCTGCCTGCCTTGGCCTTCAAAAGTGATGGGATTACAGACATTAGCCATCGTGCTTGGCCAGCAATGGCTTTTGACCTCATGATATACCTCCTATTTTTAGCTCTATGCCCAATCCTCTGAAATTGATAATCAATACAATATTTTCTTTCTATGAACCTTAGCTTCCTTTTTCGACAGGGCCTTGCAGGATCTGCTCTTGGTCACTCTGTCTCATTCAGTCCTTGGCCCTGAAACACTAGCCCCAGATTATGCTGTATGGCTGGTAATTATTCTAGGCCTGACTAGTTCCCCTTCTTTCTTCTTGGCCAATAACCATCAAACCAGTGATTATAAAGAAGATCCCAGAAATTCTAATACTGCATGACAGTGTGAAAACTTTCTTTTAGCCAAAAGAATCAGTACTGCTTTCCTTTATTCCCAGTCACCTTCCCTTCAGCTCCAATTACTCAGACCACAAAGAGAATCAATATGAAAGCAGCACAGCTCCTATCCCTGCAGCAAGGTATTATTTTTAAAATGCTATTGAGGAAAACCCCACCAGAATGTACTTTCTGGTTTCCTCATGTTTTTGCACCCAGGTGATGGATTTTGAAGCTCCTAGGAACCCTTAAATCATATTTTATACAGTATCTTGAGCACAGTAGGTGTTTAGTTCACTAAATATTTACTGTTGATAGTGATAGATAAACCTCACTTGGATGCTAATGTAAGGCTTTCAGGAATGCAAGAATAAATAAAAGATGTGTGTAACCCTTCTCCAAAGCATGAAAATCTTGAGGCCTTTTACAATAATGGAAAACTATGTGGAACCTGGGGAGTCAGAGATTCTGAGAGGGTATAACAATAATATACTGAGAACCATGACTCATGTAGAATGTTGGAATTTCTGAAAGCAGAGAAGACTAACTCAGCAGGGTACCTGAAAGTATGTAACTCTACTCTGCCAGGTGCAGCCCAGAGGGCCTGCATGAGGACGCTAACTGGGAAGGAAGTTGTGGTGAGAATACGTATTTCAGCCATTCACCAGTGTCTGTGTCTCTGACTGCCAGACTAGCCCAGGGTGCAGGCAGAAGTGGCAGGTGCCTCCATGCACAGTCCCCAGTGTTGGAGGGAAACCTACCAGGGGCCTTGAGCAGCTATGTACATTCTTGCTAGGTATGCCAAGAAGCAAGGCTCTGACTGCTCTTTATCCAGGCCGTTTCTCAGGGTTGTGTTTGCGATGAGCAACCTTGAGGGATCAGGTAACATCTTCCCTTAGAGAAAGAACAGGCTTGTTACAGCTCACTGTAAAAGCAATGTATTTACCAGGCTCAGGATTCCTCTCCTTAAATGGTAGCCCACTGTTTGTGTGCAAACATCTATTATGGGACTTTAATTGCCCTCTTGAGATGTGGGGCATGGAAACTAGTAAAAGTCCAAGATTAAGTTCTGATTACTACTTTTGTCATGAGTAATCAAGTTTTTTTTTTCTGACCCAAGAGTCTCATGTCTTTAGCTAATATCCATCAAACATTACCAGGCCAACTTGTTAACTTGCATGTAAGGTAAAAGCTCGTATCCTATACAATTCTTGTTACTCTACCTTCTTGATTTCACAGATGGTAAAATTGCAGATACTGCTGTGGAAATGCCACCTTTAATCATGAGAAGTAGCAATATGTAAATAACAGCTACCATCTATAATCATTATCACAAGTGATATTGAAATAAGGTCTCAGAATAAAAGATAGTTCTTTAATTGAACAAGGTTAGCTTTATTTAGAACTTACAACAATGCCCTGGTGCATTTCAGAGGAGGCACCAGATGTGCTTCCTTTTGGGCCTGAAGTATTTGCTTTGTTCTAAGAGTTAAGTTATTATGGCCCTTATTAAGCTGCATGAGGAATCTAGGAAAAAGAAAACATTCTCCCATATCAATCATTAATATTGGCTGGGTGTGGTGGCTCACGCCTGTAATCCCAGCACTTTGGGAGGCTGAGGTGGGCGGATCACATGAGGTCAGAAGTTTGAAAGCAGCCTGGCCAACATGGCGAAAACCTGTCTCTACTAAAAATAAAAATAAAAATAAATCATTAGTATCAAGCAAAGTGATCAGATAGGTTTTAGGATAACTAGCAAGGCCCTTTGAAAATGGACACTAGATAGGTGTGTTTTTTTCTCCATGAGAACCTGCTCAGAAAAATAAGAATATATAATAGTTTTACTAGCTTTATTGAGGTATAACTGACATACAATTTAAAGTGTATAACATACATATTTAAAGTGTGTGATTTGATAAGTTTTGATACGTGTATGTACTTGTGAAATACCATAATCAAGGTATAAACATATCCATCACCCCCAAAAATTTCCACACTCCCCTTTGTAATCCTTCTTTCCTGACTCTTTACCAACCCTGTTCATCCACAGGCAACCACTGATCGGCTCTCTGTCACTACAGATTAGTTAACAATGGATTAGTCTAGTTTTGTGGAATGGGATTTACATAGCATGTAGTCATTTTGCCTGGCTTCTTTCACTCAGTGTAATTGTTTTGAGATTCATCTTTGTTCTTCCAAGTATCAATAATTCATGTTTTAAATTGTTAAGTGAAATTCTACTGTATGGATATACTACAATTTGTTTATCCATTCACTTGCTAATGGATATTTGTGCTATTTCCAGTTTTTGGCTATTACAAAGAAAGCTGCTATGAACATTGGTGTACAAGTCTTTGTATGGACAGGCAGTTTCATTTCTCTTGGGTAAAAACCTAAGAGTGGAATGGCCAGATCACATCATAGGTGTATGTTGAACTTTTAAAGAAACTGCCACAACCAGGCTCGGTGGCTCATACCTCCAATGCTAGCACTTTGAGAGACCAAGGCAGGCAGATTGCTTGAGCCCAGGAGTTTGAGACCAACTTGGACAACATAGTGAAATTCTATTTCTATGAAAAAAAATTAGCCAGGCATGGAATAAATAAATAAATAAACTCCCAGAATGTCTTCCATAGTGAAGTGGTTGAATCAAATTATGTTCTCATTCACAGTGTGTGCCAACATGCGATTTACTCAGTCTCTTTTTTTTTATTGCACTTTAGGTTTTGGGGTACATGTGAAGAACATGCAAGATTGTTGCATAGGTACACATATGGCAGTGTGATTTGCTGCCTTCCTCCCCATCACCTATATCTGGCATTTCTCCCCATGCTATCTCTCCCCAACTCCCCACCCCCTGCTGTCCCTCCTTATTTCCCCCAGTAGACCCCAGTGTGTGATGCTCTCCTCCCTGTGTCCATGTGTTCTCATTGTTGAACACCGACCTATGAGTGAGAACATGTGGTGTTTGATCTTCTGTTCTTGCATCAGTTTGCTGAGAATTATGGTTTCCAGGTTCCTCCATGTCCCTACAAAGGACACGAACTCGTTGTTTTTTATGACTGCATAGTATTCCATGGTGTATATGTGCCACATTTTCCCTGTCCATTCTATCATCGATGGGCATTTGGGTTGGTTCCAGGTCGTTGCTATTGTAAACAGCGCTGCAGTGAACATTCGTGTGCATGTGTCCTTATAGTAGAACGATTTATACTCCTTTGGATGTATACCCAGTAATGGGATTGCTAGGTCAAATGGAATTTCTATTTCTAGGTCCTTGAGGAATCACCACACTGTCTTCCACAATGGTTGAACTAATTTATGCTCCCACCAACAGTGTAAAAGTGTTCCTATTTCTCCACATCCTCTCCAGCATCTGTTGTCTCCTGATTTTTTAACGGTCGCCATTCTAACTGGTGTGAGATGGTATCACAATGTAGTTTTGATTTGCATTTCTCTAATGACCAGTGATGATGAGCATTTTTTCATATGTTTGTTGGCCTCACGCATGTCTGCTTTTGTAAAGTGTCTGTTCATAGCCTTTGCCCACTTTTGAATGGGCTTATTTGTTTTTTTCTTGTAAATCTATTTTAGTTCTTTGTAGATTCTGGATATTAGCCCTTTGTCAGATGGGTAGATTGCAAAAATTTTTTCCCATTCTGTTGGTTGCCGATTCACTCTAATGACTGTTTCTTTTGCT
>CAUYLG010031527.1:0-22683 GCA_963573385.1 Cacajao melanocephalus | reverse complement strand
CAACATGGTAAAACCCCGTCTACTAAAAATGCAAAAAAAAAAAATTAGCCAGGTGTGGTGGCACCCGCCTGTAATCTCAACTCGCGAGGCTGAGGCAGGGGAATTGCTTGAACCAGGGAGATGGAGGTTGCAGTGAACCGAGGTCATGCCACTGCACTCCAGCCTGGGTGATAGAACAAGACTCTGTATCCAAAAAAAAAAAAAAGCTTGAAGTGGTATGTTTTATCATCAAGCTTTACTCTGTCAACTTCTCTCCCGCTATTCCACATATTAGCTAGAGTTACACTGCAGACAGCAGTAAACCCTTTGGTTATTTTCAGCAGAAAAAGATTTGATATGAAGAGTTAAATGTTTACAAAATCATTGGAAAAGCTAGAGGAGAAGTTTCTTGGCTTGGCTTCCAGAAGTCAATCCTGAAATAACACTACAGAGCTGACCATTAAGGGAATGTCTCCCTCTGCTGCGTTCTGGAAGGTGAGAAATTGGGACAGTGTCCCAACTTCTGACCTGCTCTCTACAGACTAGGAACTGCTTTCTACTAGTTCCTAGTCTGAATGGCCAACTACAGGAATGCACAGTATCTGCTGCCTTCATGCCCAATCTCTCTCATCCCCCAAACAATCTGCATGAGACCTGTGCTATCTCTTCTTAACTCAGTTTTGAATTCAAGTATTATGCAAGAATGTCTGCTTGAAGGGAACTACATCACATCTAGAACTCTAGTTTCAAGACTAGGTGGAAGGTGTGCTTTACGTTTTTCAGCCTTGGCAATCCTAAAGGTGCACCAGACGAGGGTTGGAGTAGGTGCCAGGTCAGGGCCAACCTACCTTATCATTTGGACATCAGTTTTTCAGTAGCTGAAGTTTGCTTTAGGCTTTTGAGGGAGCATTTCTGAATGGCTCTGATTCCCCAAGTGATTGCCTTTTCTAATGAAAACTCAGTCATGGATATATATGCTCATAAAGGTTAATAGAATGTAATAGAATGAATAGTGGTAAGAAATGAGGCATACTAGAAGAGTTAAACTGTTAGGACGGAGTCTTAACTATGAGTTTTCGGGTAGACAGGATGTAAAGGAAAATAGGATGAATAGCTGGAATCAGAAAACAGTCATACAGAATTTTCAGGAGAGGTCATGCTATTGGCTTAATGTTGGGCTCAATAAGAGCTAATTAAGGACAATGATCAACTTTAAGGGAGTAAGAGAAGTATACAATTGGGAAAGGATCTTTTAATTAATTATTTGTATATCTTATTTCTTAAACCAGATGTGGGGACATGTGATGATTTCATTATTTTTTACAACTCCATATATTTTCATATTATTTTATATGTATAAAATATTTCTTAATAAAAATGGTGGTTCAAAAAAGACTTAACAAGGTGATTATACCCTGAGCTCAGCTTTCTCTGACTTTCTCCTTCTTTTAATATCTCAGGAGAGTTCTCTCTAGGCTATCCCAACTTCACCCCATGAAGAGCAGATGCCTGCTCTGCCCAGGGACGGGAGGATACAGGGAGCAGCTGATTCTGAGAAGGGTGGCTTTGCTGGAGAGACTGGAGCAGAATGGATGTCCAGAATAATGTTGATTTAGGGAGGGGGAAAAAGAGATAAGATGTCAAGGAAACTTTTGGGGCGCATCCTGGAGATACCTGTGTGTCCAGATGGTTAGGATTGATTCCTGCCCTGTGGTATCCTGGTAGCAAATGGGAGACAGTACTAGAGCCAGGGAGTTAAAGGGAAGCAGGGAGTCAGGGTATGGATAGGACATTGAGCCCACAGGCTACCAACCTTGTCTGAATGGATGCCCAGAAGATTGGTCCATCTCTAGGTCAGGCTTTGGGCTTTTCAGGGCAGATCCCACCCAAGAAATAAAGGGTAGAAAAGGGAAGAGGAACAATGGAGAGGCTAAGCATGAGTGCAGATCTGGGGGCTTCACAAGAATCTTCCTCAAGACATGCAGGGATTGTGCAGCACAGCCTGGCTCCCAGGCAGTGCGGCTGGAAAACACAACCTATACCTGCCAAGTGGAGAGTAGGTTGGGGGGACCACAGGCCTGGGTGCCCAGATGTCACCAAGCAACTTGGGGTTTCAACAGTTATCCTTGCAGAGACCGGCCTCCAACAGGTGGACTGGACTTGCCCCTAGGCCAGCATTTAAGGTCAAGCCTGGTGCAGTTGAAAATTTCCCCATTATGACACAGTGTTTGTAAATCTTGAGGCCAAATTTCTTGGAAGCTCAGAAGTGAAGATTTTGCTTTTTTTTGTTTCTTTTCACATGTTGGTTTGCCCTCATTTTTTTAGGGTAAGTTCTAGTTTAAAATGATAGGGTGAGGTTAGAATCCTTTTTTTTTTTTCTCTTGACCAGAAGAATCCATATTATCTTTTACTTATTCATTTCCTCAATTTCCTTTCTCAATACTTATGTAGTAGTTACTGTGTGGCAGAGAGTATTCTAAGAACTTAACAAATTTTAATGTATTTACTCCTTATGGCACCATATGAGGCTTTCTTATTATCATTCACATTTTCAGATACTGTAACTGAAACACACCGAGGTTAGGTAAACTGTCTAAAGTTATGCAGCTGGTCAGTGGCAGAGGTGGTATTTGAACCCAGGCAGTCTGGTTCCTGGCCCTGTCCTCTTAATGACAGTGCTTTGATATCTAAGCTAAATATTTATTTGATATGCTCATACTGTCTAGTCAGAGTTGTTGAGTTATGCCCTGGTGCTATGGCTCAACTATTTCTGTTGTATTGAGTGTTAGTTTTCTATTTTTAATATCTTGATAAGTTAGTAAATAATTGGCTAGATACTTATATTTGAACTTTGAGATTTATCTGTAAGCCCTACCTTAATATGATTTATTTATAGCATTGCTGCTGATGATTATTATTTGCATGTAACCTGACCCACGCCATTCAGTTTGTTTTACATTAGTCTGCCCCACCATGGAACTTAGCCATCTTGGCTCAAATAGATTTAGCTTGCAGTGGTATCACATAGTATGGTAAAGGCTTCTGGCTACATAGGGCAGATTAAACACGTGGGTTTTCCTCTACTCCTTCCTGAAACCCTTTTATATAACAGCAAAGCAATAATGAAGGTATAAATGCACAAGAAGAAAAGGGAAGCAGAAATGACCAAAGAAAATAGATGTCAACAAAAAATTGAAAGCTGGAAATGACATGGACTGGTCACTGACTTAGCAGACAGAAAAAGCAGAAAGCCTTCACAGAAGGAATGCAGCAAGAGGGAAGCTCATTCGTACTGCAGAATAGCAGAAAGACTCAGGAGCTGGAGGCCTGAGGAAGCTCTGAGCAAATGTTTCATAGTCTTCAGAGGAACAGGCAGATTTTCATATCACCTCCTCAATGTGCACAGCTAACCAGCTCTTTCTCCCTCTTTGCTCTGGGATGAAGGAGGAAATCACTTAGGTTTTCATGGGGCTACAGAGCTGGCCTGATGATACCTGCATGACATATACCTATATACAAATGAATAATATTTTGCCTCAGTTAGCAGTTTGTTGCAAATTTTATTTGTGTAGTGTGAGGTATTCTTTTACCAAAACTTTGAAGCCAGGATGGAATAAAATTGGAACATAGAATGTCCCTGTCATGCTTAACTTGACCTCAGAACACTGAAACTACAGGTGAGGTGGGAGATGCTGATTAATATTTAATTGGTATCTATCATTGAAATAAAAAATGAACATGTTTAAAAAATTGGTAGCTACTAATTGATCTGTTTGATACAATAAATCAATAAATAAATTTACATTCTAATTAAGGAGGCCTAGTCACCTCGACCTCTTATAAATCTCCTGGGGCTTTGTATTGGAATGGCCTTCAATACTGAAGGTCTTTGACAGTCTTTGATATATGGGGTTGTGGGTAGCACTCAATATTGTTTACTATAGTGTTATTTTTTTCCATAGGGTTTAAATCAGGGAAGTGATTTGAATCTAAACTATTTAATATATTATTTCGCACAGGGGCTTTCCCAGAACAGAGGCATAGATATTTTTTATGAGTTATTTAATAAGGCAAGTTTATTATTAAGCATCATGATTATATAAGAATATCTTACTTTGAAGAATGTGATTATTTGGAAGAAACATGAAGAATAATGAAGCATGGGCAAATAGCTTGCCATATTCTTAATGCAGGTTTAATATAATAGTTGGGGACGGGGAAGCATTATTGATTGATTCTATGGTTTTTCATGTGTCTCTCGTTCACATTTTTTTTCATTCAGTTGCTATATGAAAAAGCAATTTATCCAAAGTGAATCTTAAGATAGTTAATGTTATTAGGTAATATTTCTTCAGCAGGCCTATTCACAGAGCCAGAGCCTTAAGACTAGTCTAGAAAGGCTTGGTTTTGGCAGGGTAATGAAACATAATGCGTGGAGACTCACAGGTCTGCCTCATTTATACTTGGGTTGACATTAACTTGCTTTAAAGAGCAATATTCATTTGTGCCTGTTGCATTTGTAAAAGAACATAAAATCTTAAAGGGCCCTCAAAAACCTTAAAATGAAATTGATGGCTATAAAAATTTTCTTTTCCTGTAAAATAATCTCTGGGAATTTAGAGCATATCATCTAACCTAACCTATTTTCTATCTGTGAAAAGAAATTTAACCCTACCAAAATTAACTCCATTTATCTGGTGTTGATATTTGAGATGGAGCCTGTGTCAGGATTGGGACCATTTACCTATAGGCAGGTACCTCTCTACCCGTGGCTGGATAGAAGGTATACCTCTTCCATACAGGGGTACTGCCTCACTTTGAGCTGCTGTCTCTTCTTAGAGCCACTTAAGTTTCTGTCCATGCCTGGTAGTAGTATTCCTCCCTAGATGGGCTGTGAAGTACAGTATATATTGTTTACACCAGGATTGATAGCAAAATAATAAGTCAAACCCCTCTCAGCATCGAATCCATACATTTCACTTCATTGATCCCTAGTGGTGGGGACCTCGAGTCCACTGCCTCCAGAAAGGGGCATGAATAAATGTGGCAGGAGCTGATACTGTCATGATAGGTGATCTGATGGAGCATCCCCTCAATATTATGCTTTACACTTACCATAATTTAATATAAACTAATATTTTCTTTTGTCTAGCTCTCCCAAATGTCAGTTTTATAAGCCAGTGCACTTTGTTTGATTTACTGTTGTCTCTTGACACCTAAAACAGGATCTGGTGCAGGGCTGCCGATAAATACAGGAATGGATTAGCAATGTCAAAGCTACCCCATAACCTACCTTTCCCCAGGGAGAAGTAAATTTGCGTGACGTAAGGTCAGAGTAAATGCATCAGCTCTCATATTATGAAAATGGTGTCACGTGAAGATTGTCCGTGAACCAGTAACATGGGCTTATGACTGACTTGCATTCCTGGCTCTTTTAGTAATTTGCTGTTCTTAAGAAGGCAGTTTGTTTTCTATGGTCTTACTTTCTACAGCTATAGCATAGTCATCATGATATTTCCAGATATCTTTTTAAAGTACTCAGTAATTGAATTTTATTTGGCAATCACTTACAGCCTGAGATATGCAAATCGCCATGTAGGTCTGAGGGGTTTTAGAAATGAAAGAAACAATTTGTATTTTCATGGATCTGGTAGCTTACTCACTAGAAGAAGTTAATAGTAATAGTAATATAATGAGATTTAGGACGTGCTACCCCCACCCCCAAAATCTGGCACCTTGGCATTTGAGAAAACAGCAAACATAGGAAGGTTACTGTCTGGCCTTTCCTCACACTTCTCCTCTGAGGCAGATCATAAGACTCTCATTTGAGAGGCACCCCCCTACCCCCATACCTGGCAGAAAGTAACATCCTTCTCTCTGAAGACATGGGGCACAGAAAAAATCTGGACAGGGCTTGCTAAGTTTTCCTCAGTTTATTACTATTAGATCATACCTTTTTGTCCTCCAATACACTTCTGCACGACTGTCCATTCTTCATCAAACCTAAGCATAAAAAAATATACAATCTACTTGTATCTTTGGGTTTTCATTTTCAAAGGCCCCCATGTCGCATAAAACTCATGTTAAATAAATGTGTATGCTTTCCTCTTGTTAATCTTTCTTTTTCTTCTGCAAGTACAAGCAATAACATTTACATAAGCATGTGTTACCTACCAAACAGTTCTATAAGTTGCTAATATATAAAAATTATCACAGTAGCCTCTGTAGTGGATCCTAATATTATTGCCTTTCACAGGTTAGAAAACCAAGACACTGAGAAGTTAGTGTAGCTGTTTAAGGCTAACTAAACCCAGAGAAAAATTCTCTGGATTCAATGAAATACAAAGTACATGCAGATATAATTAATACAGAAAAATGCTTAAGTAGCATCAGGCTAGGCCAATTTTGTCAAAATTAACACTGACATTTGGACAGATTCACACATTGTGGTGATCTGGTGGCAGACTCTTGCCCTACTGGCTAGGCAGGGATTTTTAGGAAGATACAGCAACATCTTGACAAGACCCAGGTTGAAGGACTGTGACGCAAGGGGTGAGCCTTGAATGTTGGAAACACTGGAGAGCCAGACCAGGTCTGGGGCTGGGGCTGCTGGGAAGCATTTAGGTTGGGCTGGTAGGCAGAGGTTGGGACATGAAAGCACAGTTCTTACTGTGTGAGGCAGGATCTTATTAAAGGATACAGGCTCAGAGCCCATAGACCAGAGTGGACAGCAGTAAGGCTTACTTTCAATTAGATGCTTAAGGTACCTTAAATGCTATCCTGGGTAGCAAATTGATTGGTTCCAGAAGGATGATGGGAGGAATGAATATTTGAAATAAATAAATGAATATCATTGTATACCTGCTTTACATCAGGCAGTGTGTTCAGCACTTTCAGATACCTTACCTTGTGGTGAGGATAAGTAGGAGGAACTAGGTAAACTGGAGATATTGGGGGCAGACAAACAAACATCATTGTCCCATAGTGGTTCTTTGGTGATAATGGATTTATTCTTGAGAATACCCTCTCATTGCTTCATAGTAATCATGTCCTTCATAATTAAACTGGAATCTCCTTTTCCAAACACTTTTTGATTGGATAGTAATTTTTGCTATTATAAATGCTAACAGGCAGCATTTAAAATAGAAGAAAAAACTCAAGATAATCATATTATATTTGTCTGTGTGGCATAAGTATCTTTTACCCAAGTTGTTCTCGAGACAGTGTCTTGTGGATTTGCTAGCTTAATATTGAACCTTTGTGATGACTGAAGAAGACAACTGATAATAGGAAAAGAGGGATCAATTTGCCTAATCTACATATCCTTGCCTTGGAAACATTTGGTGTGAGCTGACTATAGCTAAAGGGAGAGGGATTATTATAAGTCTGCTATTTGCTTTTACTAGATTCCTCTTATAATAGCTGGGTTAAGCATTCACATTTAATTAACAAAGGGAAAAATCAAGGTATATGTTAACATTTGGATGTAGATGAATAACGTTGGATGTAGAATCACTAAGTTCTTCTCAGGACTTCTTGTCATAAATTTTTCCCTTCCAGTCTGTTTATTTTACACATATAATTCAAGCTATTGTATTTGTCTTGATGTGATAGAGTTTTCCCGTGATAATTTCTACCTTCTCTAAAGTAAACTACATTAAGATCTTGGCCTTTGACTTCTTTTATAGTTGTTTTGGAAATATTTTGTAACTGATGCATGTTTGATATAAAATTAACTTTGAAACTGACCTGTAAGTCAGATTGGAGTTGCTTGAAAACCACTTTAGTAATTTTGAGCCAATGTGAATTATGTTTATGTGAATTTATATATTTTTCTTTCTTTCTTTTTTTTACCTTGGACCTAAACCAGATTAACTGTATGGCATGTCAGTGAGCAGGAATGAGGATAATTGCTGGTTTAAAAATATAACTGCTGTAGATCTAGCTGGCATACAACCCTGAGATGTGGGCGGAAGGTAGCAAGCTGAAGGGAGATTTATGAAGTGGACCGTGCAAGTTCCTTTTGAAAAACTTTGTTCTTTGTACTCAAGAGCAGAGATGGAAAGCCAACACACAGATGCTGTTCAGTAGCCATAGCTGAACTAGTATTATGAGGCTGTGATTGAACTCTATGTAAGGCCAAATATAAGTTTGCACTTGGTCCTTCAAAGGGGATGCCACAGCATCTCTTTAAATTTCTCCAGACTGATTTTGTCTTGGTCCCAGACCACAGATCTCAGACTTGATCACCTAGATTGCCTTTAATCATGAAATCACCCCACCACTTGTCTTATTCAGATTTTGGTGTCTTTTGTCTGCTGTTTCCAAGTTTATCCATCATCACATCTCTAATTTCACACCTGCTGCCTAACTGCTCCCTTCTGGCTCCAGGTTCTGCCTTTGTCTTTCTGACCCAGTGTTGATTGCTACCAATAACTTCCTTTCCTACATGACCCACATAGACACAATTTATTATTTATGGGTTTTTTTTTTCACCCCGATTCACTCTTTAATAGAATGGAGCCAGACATAACCCCTGCAAAGCATTAACTTGTACTTTGATGATTTTCTTTTAAAAAGTGCTGAAATTTCATTGCAACATTTTCATTGAAAATTCATGTGCTTGGCAGTGTACTACACAGACAGCTAAAATGGAACTTGAAACAGGCTTTTTGAGTTGTAAAAAACATGGAGGAAAGTGTAGCCTTAAAGGCTAGCATCTTTTCTTTGTGATGGTAATGAACCTTTACCACCACTCCATTTCAGGGATGCAAGCTGAGGTTCAGGATGCTGGAGTCCTCAGGTTGACCTGGTGAATCAACAGAGCTTGGAAGACATCTGTTTCTGAGCCCTAGTGTCTCTCGATCACCAAAACTACAGGTTAAAATATGAAAAAGAAACTTGGTTTAGCCAGCCATTTAAGGTCAAGGAAACAAAAATTAGTTCAACTATGTGGGCAAACATTGAGTACTAATATGTGAAATACAATCATCTTCATTTATTATCTTTGAAATACATTTCTATGTACAAAAAAAAATTTATTTTCCAAATAATTTCTAGCCAGCCAACTCTGTCGTCTTTTTAAAAGAAACAGCCCTCTTGGATGCATCTTGCTGAATTACAGGGAACTAATTTCCCGTCCCACAAGCCAAGATAATTTTTTTATTATCTATTTTTTTGATGCAGGGTCTCATTCTGTCACCCAGGCTAGAGTGCAGTGGCATGATCATGGCTCACTGCAGCCTCAACCTCCCTGGCTCAGGTGATCCTCCCACCTCAGCCTCCGAAATAGTTAGGACTACAGGCGTGCACCACCATGCCTGATTATTTTTTTTTGTATTTTTTGTAGTGATGGGGTTTTACCATGGTGCCCAGGCTGATTTTGAACTCCTGGGCTTATGTGTTCCACCTGCCTCAGCCTCCCAAAGTATTGGGATTTTAGGCGTGAACCACCACACCTGGCCTATTATCTATGTTTGAATACACCATGATATAAGAATAGTACTTCCTCTCCCAAAGTAAATTTCATTTCAGAAGCATGGTTTTGAGCAAATGAAAAGGCATCCGTATGTTAAGTCAAAATATTCTGAATATTTATGGTAATAATTATATGACAATAAGACTGTGAGATTGTAAGGTTATCTTGATTTGAGGTAGAGTTCTCTCTTCTTATCTATTGTTTCAGAACTAATAGGTTTTCTTGACTTTTCTCCTTCTTACTGATTATGGTGACCTGTACATACATATCACTTGGTCTGTTAACATCACTTCTGCCTCTGTAGAGTAACATTTTGTGCCCTCAAACCAGTGGATTTAACTTTTGATTTAAAAAATTAACAAATTGAAAACACCACCTGCCTGAACCAGGACAACAGAGAAGACGAAAGCTCCTGTAACTCTTTGGATAGGAAGCTACAGAGTGGTGATCCTCCAGTGGGGAATGGGAGAGTGAACTCTATTTTGCTTCCTTAGGAGGTATGGAAAACAGGTAGCAGCACACTTTCAAAGAAGTAAACAAGGAATCTCAGTTGCTGGTTGAGATTCAGGCAATAGAGTACTTTCACAGATTTTCTAATTGACTTGGGGGAATACCTTCTCTCAGCCTCAGTTTTTCCATTTGTAAAATGGGCACAGTGAAAGTACCTGGCTCATAGGATGGTGGTGACAGTTTTCAGCAAAATGATGCACACCTGACTTATAGTAAATGGGAATGACTTCTCATTCTAGAGGGACCCAAAGGGAAGCCTCCCAGGCTGCACATCTCGTGTGATGGGCAGAAGTAAAGATGCAGCATGTGTTGGGGAGATAAACAGGGGGATTAGCAACAGGTGCTACCTTTTTTGGAGACTAGATAACAGGATGAGGTTTGCTTAGTTTTGGTGGCTAATACAGAATGCTGTAGTAAATGTGAGGAGGGGCTCTGTAGGAAAAGCTCAGAGGTTACTTGAGTACTGAGCCACTTCAGATTGTCCTTTTCCTTGGGGTTGCACATCAGGTAGCGCAATAAATATCATATAGGCTTCTCTCAATTTCCAAAGGGTTAAAATCCAATAAAGCATATTAATATTAATATTAAATCATCCTAGTCATTATTTAATTTTTTGATTCAGATAGCACTTCAGGATTTAAGGCCATTATTTTATATCTTTACCTATATGTTATAATAACTAATATGCACCATTATATAGTATATCAGATGTTCTGGAGTGGTTGTTGTTAAAACACTAATAACTTTACCATCACTAGAATTTTACTAATTTGCATGTAAGTGTGTATATAAACTAAATCTAAAATGATATCCTGCTCTAAATATATGTAAGCAATTGACTTACATATTTTTGCTAGTTTAAGGTTTAGTATTTCAACATGAGTATTTTGTTTAAAAAAAAAAATGAAGCTAATAATTCAAAACCAGCCTATCACATTAAGCCAAAAGTGCACCACAATTGTTTTGAAGTTGAGCCACTAATCATTGCAAACATTTTTCTGGTGTTTATGTGGGCCAGGCCCTCTTTTAAATGCATTATAAACTTATTCTTCAAGCCAACTACATTAGATAGAGCTGCTATTTTCCCTCTTGACAGAGAAGGAAACTGAGACAGAGAAAAATTAAGCAGCTCAAGCTCACACAGTTTCTGAGCAATAGGCAGAGCTGGGATTGAAACCCAGGCCATTAGGGCATGGACTTGTCCACCACATACGTGGCCTCAACTTACAGGCTCCTGAGAACAAATGGTTTCTTGAATGAGAACATATTACAATCAAATCATATTCATTACTTTCCTGAGTCGTACTGTGCTACTAGCTTTTGAAAAGTCCCTTCTTGGTTTCCTTATTTGGCCAAAACTGGAGCAAGTATATAGTGCCTGCCACCTGTCTTCTGGAGTGTGGGGTGGAGCTGGTACAAGATGGCACCAAAGGGACAGGGACAGCTCAACCAAGATTGCTCGGCAGTTGGAGGGACAGGAGAACTAATACTGTCAGCATCTCCAGAGCAGTCCCAAATTAAATGCCAACAAAATGAACAGAAATAGGACCTGGCAAGCAGTTGGAAAGAATACCAGCTGAAGAATTGTGCAAGGTTGAAAAGGGGGAGAGGGCAGTAAGAGAAGGGTAAGAGTCAAAGAAGAAATTGGGGAAAAGGACCATCTTCAGGAGAAAGTATTCCTGTTTTCTGGGAGGACCCAACTTGTTTCTGGCTGCAGTAGAAGTCATCCGGGGTATGTTTCCATTTTTAGGGAAAAATATATATTGTGTAGTGATTAAACATACTCTTGAATGGTCATTCTCAATCAGGAGAGATTTGACCCCCCAGGAGGCATTTGGCAATGTCTGGAAACATTTTTGATTGTCACACCTTGGGGGTGGATGCTACTGGCATCTCGTGGGTAGAGACCAGGAATATTGTTAAACATGCTATCCTGTATGGGACAGCCCCCACAACAAAGAGTTATCTAGTCCAAAATGTTAATAGTGCTAATTTGTAGAAACTGCTGCTTTAGTGCCAGACAGCCTGGGTTCAAACCCTGACTTGCCATTTACTATTTTTGTGACCTTGGGAAAGGTACTTAGCCTTTGTGCCTGAGGAAATCATCTAAAAAATGAACATGATGATAATACTAGATTTCAATTAAAATAAAATGATGTGGAACATAAAGTATACCTTCATTTTATGAACTACCAAGAAAGGCAACCCAATGCCAAAGAAGTTACAATATTCTATGTTTTATACAATGCGTCTCTATTTCAGATAGTATGAAATGGTATGACATTTCATAGAGTTAGGAAAAATTAAATAAATGTATATGTATATACTTCCGTGCTTTGCATCCCAATCATTGCAGTGATGCATCTGAGAGATAAGGTACAAGAGGACTCCAGCCAAACCAAGTCAGTCATTCATTTCCTCATTCATTCACTTGTAAGGCATTTGTCAAGCCCCTATTATGTGTGTGAAGATGACTAAGAGTTCAGGGTCTTTATGAAAAATCCACATATTTGTGTCTTATAATTTTTAAAACTGTCTTTCATTAGAAAGGTTGTAGGAAGTCCCAGCTGGTGCTAAATTTTATATTGTTTCAAGACCCTGTGTGTTTCTTGAGTAGAGCCTGGTGAACTGAGTAGAGTAACCACAACTCTTTGCCATGTAAGAGGACAAGAGTAATTGCATTAATCAGAGTTCAATCAGAAAAGTAGAGCCAGTAGGTGATAGATATTAGGAAAGTTCTTGAAAGCAAAGGCCTTATTTGCTTTTGAGGGCTGACCAGGTAAGTCTGAAATCTGCAGGGAAGAGCATTAGGAAGGGCAGGCTGGAACTGTCAAGCAAGGTTGAAGATACTGTCCACAGGCAGAATTTATTCTTTTTTGGAGAAGCCTCAGTTATGCTTTAAGGCCTTTCCACCCAGATTATGTAGTACAATCTCCTTTATTTAAAGTCAACTGATTATGGACTTTATTAACATCTACAAAAGACCTTCACATCAACACCTAGATTAGTGTTTGATTGAATATCAACAGGCTGTAACCTAGCCAAGTTGACATATCAAAAAGATCATCAGAGTAATGTTGAAAGAAATTTGTTTTAAACTACATTTTTTATGGATGAATAATGGCCATATTATCTCAGTTCACTATTATTTCTAATAGCACTTTGACATGTTACATTATTTGGGCTGCATTTATAAAACATCACAACAATTTGATAGAATCAATGAAATGAGAAAATAGACTCATTTCTGGATTAGTTTGGTCAACTTATAAACTAAGACTTAAAATGCGTGACTAGCTATGTCAGCATCTTGAGGATAGAACCTCTGACTATCAGTATTTCTCTTCATCACTTCAGCTCATTTATTGAATGGCAGTGTCCACATATCAGCTATGGTCTTTGGAAAATTTACAGACTGAAATTTAAAAATAGTCTATCTTTAAATAGAAAGGTTGAATAGGAATATGATTTTAGTGTTTAGTTCATTTTAATATGCCTTATATATTTATTTATTTGTTACTTCATCCAGTCCACATTATTTTGCTTAATAATGTAATGGTTAGAAATATAGGCTGTGGACTCGAGTGCCATCACTTTTTAGGTGTGCGACCCTGCGAAAGTCATGTAAAGTCTTTCAGCCAGTTTCTTCGTTTCTGAAATAGGAATAATAACGTTAACTACATCATATCTGTGTTTTGTCGGCTAAATGAGGTTATCAGTGCAAAGTCAGAATATGTATTCCTGAAGGTTATGGACTTGACTTTCCATCTTTATATGTGTGATATGGCACAGTGACTGATAAAGGCATTCAAACTGACCGTGACAGCACACCTGGTTGTGCCCCACAGTGGTGGGATGTGTGGAGCATGCACTGGAACAAGAGTACTCATGCACTCTTACTGTACCGTGGTGGGGCGTTTTGGCCATCTGCTGCCCCACAGATAGTGAACTTTAGCGCCACCTTCAAAACTTGGCATTGAGATTAATGATGCAATAAAAGAGAAACTGTAATTCTATCAAGAAGCAACAATTTAAAAAAGAAAACACTCTTTTCACCATTTAAAGATTCAAAAGAACAATTTCTAGTTTATATAGCAATATTACTATTGACTGAATGTCACTTTTGTCAAGCTTTCCTACTGCAAATATTTAAATGAAGTCAAGATAATAGGTGTCCTATTATTCAATGATTGTGTAAATACTGGATGGATTTTAATTTGATCTTTAGTTTTTTATTTATTTATCTCACCCTGACCCTCCCTTTTTTTCCCTTGTGTTCGTCTATTTCTCCTATAAGGTTGTTTTTCCCCTATGTTATTTGGTGGCATGTAAATACTTCTTGACTTGTATGAATAATTTTCACCTGTTTCCAGGTAATTTCTAACATTAAAAGTAAATTACTCTGTACAATTGCATTTCCAAAGAACTTTTGCACACAGAAGTTAACTCACTTTATGAATGCCTTCATATACGAGTATTTTCTGGGAATGTTTAATAAATCTGCTTATCTCTTTGGGATTTTTTTCACATTCACAGATTTTATTATTTTTATTAGATTACTTTTCACCCTGAAATAAACTGCCTGCCAATGAGTTGCAATACATTGACTTTCAACAAAGAATGAAATGAAAGGGAGGAACATAAAATTATAAATAAATGTATAAATGGTATTACCCTGACAAAAGGATGCTTATCATAGTCCAGTTTGTGGGGCATGTGATTACATTCCCATCATTGCTAACAGACAGAACAACCTCACAGTAGTTCATATAACTCTGTTAGGCTCATTGTTTATAAAATGGGACTCAGATACCTGCTTCTCATAAAGTTTTACAGGTTCTAATTTATTAAAAACATTTTATGCTTGCTGATTTTTTCAGTAATAATCTTTGTATAGACTGAATTATAAGTCAGAATTGTTCTTACCTAGGCAGGCCTGCATGTTTTGGGAAGGAGGAAATCATGCACAGGAATGCAGAGAATGAGTCTTAATTTTTATGTAATGTTTTGGATGGCACTTTTCTTGCTCTTGGCATCTTTGAACAAGGAAATTTATCTTTCGTTTACCTATAGGCTCAGAATTTCCCACCCTCTGAAATTAGTTCAGGCACCGCGGTAAGAAACACACACACACACACACACACACACACACACACAAACACACACCACATATGAAGAGATGGTTGGCTCATTCTCAAGTCCTATTTTTGCTCTTCAGTTTCTCTTTTTCATTCTGCCTTTCATCATATTTATGTACCCAGCAGAGTACCTGGCACAAAATATATATACACATGTATTTGTGCACACATAGCCATTACTGAAGGCTTAAAAGCATGGTGTTAACCCATCTACATACATTATTTTATGTGTAATCATCACCGCATCTACTCTTATTATTCCTATTTTACCAAAGAAGAAATGGAAATATTGGGACTTTAAAAAGCTTGTTCAGGGTCATAAAACTAGTAAATGAAAAAGCCAGGCTTTGGCGTTAATACTCTAAAGGTCATATGCTAAACTGCTGGGCTATCCCGTTTTTTCTTTGCTCACGGTTGCATGAGTGAATGCCTTTGCCTCTCACCCAACTTGAAAGTTCCCAAATCCTTTCTCTTTGAAGCCTATATAACACCTGCCATTGACTTAGCATCAACAAATGTTGTTGACTCAACAGTATACTTGGCCAAAAGCATGGGGATTTCTGATCTAAATATCATCCTATATCAAAACCAACCCAAAGGAAATGTACCTCACTCTATACTTCATTTATTTAAAGCAAAGTTAAAATGCAGGAATCACAGATTAACTTTAATGTAGTGTAAGCTTCTACTGTAATATAAAAAGTTAACATGCTCTTGAGAATTATTAGAAGTTGACATTTGAGAGATAATAACTAATTAAATCTCATG
Source organism: Cacajao melanocephalus (assembly GCA_963573385.1). NCBI lineage: Eukaryota > Metazoa > Chordata > Mammalia > Primates > Pitheciidae > Cacajao > Cacajao melanocephalus. Next base: position 6,810 of record CAUYLG010031527.1, on the reverse strand, counting down.
ATATTAACACTTTTGAAAGAGCCTGGAGAAACCAGAAGAATGGTGTAAGAATAAGTGAGATGATTTAAGGTGTTAAATGTGGGTGTTTATGAGGACATCACTTGGGAATGTTTAACTAAAGAGAAGAAGGTTATTGTTAGATAATGGTTTCAAACGTGAAGATTTTGGAAGAACCTGCTAGTGTATGAGTCCATTCTCATGCTGCTGATAAAGACATACCTGAAACAGGGTAATTTATAAAGGAAAGAGGTAAAATTGACTCACAGTTCAGCATGGCTGGGGAAGCCTTAGGAAACTTACAATCATGATGGAAGGGGAAGCAAACATGTTCTTCTTCACAGAAACACAGAGAAGTGCCCACTTCTTGCAGCAAGAAGTGCCCAGCAAAAGGGGGAAAAGCCCCTTATAAAACTATCAGATCTTGTGAGAACCAGCTCACTATCATGAGAACAGCAGCATGGGGTTAACCACCCCCATGATTCAATTACCTCCCACCAGGTTCCTCCTTCAACACATGGGGATTATGGGAACTACGATTAAAGATAAGATTTGGATAGGGACACAGCCAAACCATATCAGCTAGTAACCAATTCTGTATCAATTTGAGCACAAGAAAACGTGTGCCTAAAGTGAAATATTTTGTTTGGTGCTCACTATTCATCCAACCTATTTATTCAGTGTCTACTATGCTCATAGCAGTATAAAGGAAATTTTGACCACAGGACTTTTAAAAGAAGATAAAATTTGTGTACATTAAATTGTATAGTTTCCATTGTCCAATTAAAGTTGGAAATTGTTTTTTGGCTCAAAGTGTAGAAGGGATTTATTTTACTGATACCTTACACAAGATAATTTTGTAAGAAAAAGTATAATCTTTTCAAATAGACATTTTCATCTCTAAGCATTTTGTAAAAATAGATGGCATAACATTTTATTTTAATCCAGTATTTCGTTTTTCAGGAAGCTAAGATAACAAAATCCAGTTCTACTGACATCTGATTATGTATTATAGTGATGATACTTAAGTAATCTATAAAAATAGAGGTGTTCCATAAGAATCCACAACAATACAGATGTTCTCACTTATTTGAAACCAAATGGAATATTGTCAATTTGTGACCTATTTTCTTTTGATTTCTTGGATCTAGAATACTGTATGGCATATTGATAATCTTTAAATGTTTATTATATCAAATGGAACTAATCATTTGGTATTTTGTAGTGAACTCGTACTATTAGGCTGTGAGCTGTATGAGGCCAAGGTCCATGTCAGGTTCATCTGTATTCTCCGCAGTATCTAATATAGTATCTAGACCATAGTAACTATGTTCAGCCAATATATGAAAGAATGCAATTTAATAAAAAGTCTCGCATACTTTTTACCAGGTTTATCCGTTGGATAATAATTAGGTAGCACATTCAACTACTGGATAAAATGCTGTTAATTTATGATGATAAAATTTTTTCATCAACAAATATAATTGGTTGACAGAGGATCCAAACCTTTTTTCATAAGCCATTTAATCAGTTATAGTCATGAAACATAGAGAATATGATGCATAATTGATGATTAAATATTTATTTTACTCACTTGCATTGAGATGGGAGTTTTAATGAGATCTTTATTTAATGTTGTTTTGTTTTCCTCAGAGAAATGATGGATCGTCAGTAAATGCTAGAAAAAATTCTGAGTTGTTCTTAGTCATTTCTATAGTTAGTCAAAGTAGTATGTAGCAGGGATCAGTAGGGTAATAATTATACATAAAACTTGCTTGCTGCATATTTAAATGTCTGGACACAATGGATTTCGATTTTTTTTTAAGTGAGTGGAGATGTGATACCTCCATTCAGGAGAATCTGAAGAATCTGCAAAATTAACAATTGTTTTAGGACCCTAAATCTGAGAAGTTTTAAAATTGCATATAGATTTTGTTTTGTTTTGGGTGATTTGCTTGCAAATTTTATGTTGCAGTGGCAATGTCTGTACATCTGGATTCATGGTTAGCTCTAATGAGAACCAAACGAAGAGTTAGAATGTTTTATCTTCCTATTGCCCAGACATGTGTCAATTCAGGCTGGATTCCAGATTCTCTCCTAATGTGGTGTGGAGCTGGAAGGACAAGCATTTCCCGAAAGGCTGCATATAGCGCTCTCTGTTCTTGTGGATAAGGAAGATTACTCATGAAACCAAGAAAATCTTCACTCTGAATTTTCTCATGAGCCAAAGTTCACTGCTCTACTTATGTATGTGCAATTATAAATGACATACATTGCTATAAATGTGGAATTACACACCAACGTTGAAGGTCAGAATAAGTTTACGAGAGAAATGACCACTTCCTATCATGTTTCAATCATATTTATCTCAATAATAAAGATACCCAAAGAACTGATTATTAAATAAGCATTAATATTGGTCCTTTGACTAAAGTTGCAAATGTTATTTCCCAGACATCTTATGGGCATCTGTATAACATAATTAGATTGCAATAATGAATGGGTTTGACCAAGTGATTTCCTATTTGACTCAGGCAAAGCTTCTTATCTTTGGAGAAATTTCTCTTAAGAAATCAGTCTTCCCATTTTGGGCTCCTCACTTTGAAGTTTTGGGAAAAGAATAGACTATCCTGATATTTAATTTTTAAGTTATTATAATACAGCATTCCAGGGTGACTAGAGTATATAGTACTTAAAGATTGGCAGGTTATACAACAAGTATTAATGCAGGAATTGATCTAAGAATCTGACCTTGTGGTATTTGACTGACATTTACAATTCACTGGGGTACTGATGTATGAAAAATTGGTTCTTTAGAATTTTTTACCAATTGAATTTCTTTATCATTAGCAGTATTCTTAAGTTTATTAAAATGTTTTTTCTTGTATTTTATGACATTTTTATAAAAATAGGATCCCTCTTGACTTAAATTTCTAGCAGAAAACAAATTATAATTTATTAAAAGTTTTGATCATTCCATATATCTTTGGATATTTTTCTGATTTCTTTGGTTTAGCATTTTAAAACAACATTTTATAGTATCCCATGACTTCAATTTTCAAAAGTTTTAATTTTATTTCAAAAAGCTCATTTTCCTGAAAATGTTTTAATATTTTCATTAGAAATAGAATGGTTTTATAAAGTCACTATTCATTATTTAATGCCTTAAGTCTAATTAATGATTATTTCCTTAGGAAAGAGTAGTACAGCTTTTGTCTTACTGTAAGTTAGCATGTGAAGTTTATTTGTTCATATAGAATATGCAGTTATAAAATATTCTGACATGTAACAGAAGCCAAAATATAACATTCTGATTTCAGAAATAAGAAATACTTGTTTGATAATCTCAGCCTGTGGTTTAGAACTAGGACAGTCTATCATGTAGACTTTATCAGGTAACTGTTAAGGAAGGTGTCTACCCATTTCACTGAATATATTATGAACTTTAAAAATATTAATAAGTAATGTATCAATATTATAAACAATTATATGTTACATAATTCTAAATTACATGTGTTATAATGATCGCTATAGAAATTGAAGATTTTTTCATTGTGTAATATTACAATAATGTTTTTAATCAATTTCCTATTAGTGGAAACTTTGCTTTTTTCCATCTTTTCTGCCATAGCCAGCACAGTGATGGACATCTGTAAACAAATATTTCAGGATATGCTTATTTATTTTATTAGGAGGAATGACTAGAAGAGAAATTGTTAAATCAAAGGATACCTACATTTTTCTAGTTTCTGACAAATATTGCCAAGTGCCTACCAAGAAGATCATACTAATTTATAGACCCATCAGCAGTGCACAAATGTACAACCATTTTCTCCTGTGCTTCTTAGCATGGAGTTTTATTATTGTTTATGATCTTAGCCAATTTAATAAATAAAATGAAATCCCAGTGAAATTTTAATTGCATTTCTGAGGCTCATGAATTCTTCTAGGCTTATTGGACATATTTTTTCTGTGAAATGCTTTTGTTCATTTCGTTTTTTATGTTTTCTGTAAAAAATATGTTTGTTTTTTATTGATTTCACTTTTTTTTTTTAAATACTTTAACTTCTGGGATACATGTGCAGAACATGCAGGTTTGTTACATAGGTATACATGTGCCAATGTAGTTTGCTGCACTCATCAACCTGTCATCTACATTAAGTATTTCTCCTAATGCTATTGCTCCCCTAGCCCTCGACCCCTTCACAGGCCCTGATGTGTGATGTTCCCCTCCCTGTGTGCATGTGTTCTCATTGTTCAGCTCCCACTTATGAGAGAGAACGAGGTGTTTGGTTTTCTGTTGCTGTCATAGTTTGCTGAGAATGATGGTTTCCAGCTTCATCCATGTCCCTGCAAATGACATGAACTCAACCTTTTTATGGCTGCATAGTGTTCCGTGGTGTATATGTGCCACATTTTCTTCATCCAGTCTATTGTTGATGGGCATTTGGGTTGGTTCCAAGTCTTTGCTATTGTGAACAGTGCTGCAATAAACATATGTGTGCATGTGTCTTTATAATAGAATGATTTATAATCCTTTGGGTATATACCCGGTAATGGGATTGCTGGGTCAAATGGTATTTCTGGTTCTACATCGTTAAGGAATTGCCACACTGTCTTCCACAGTGATTGAACTAATTTACATTCCCACCAACAGTGTAAAAGCATTCCTATTTCTCCACATCCTCACCAGCATCTGTTGTTTCCTGACTTTTTAATGATCACCATTCTAGCTGGCATGAGATGGTATCTCATTGTTGTTTCGATTTGCATTTCTCTAATGACCAGTGATGATGAGCATTTTTTTATAAATGTCTTCTTTTGAGAAGTGCCTGTTCATATCCTTCACCCACTTTTTGATGAGGTTGTTTTTTCTTGTAAATTTGTTTAAGTTCCTTTTAGATACTGGATATTAGACTTTTGTCAGATGGATATATTGTAAAAAGCTTCTCTCATTCTGTAGGTTGTCTGTTCACTCTGATAATAGTTTCTTTTGCTGTGCAGAAGCTCTTTAGTTTAATTAGATCTCATTTGTCAATTTTGGCTTTTGTTGCCATTGCTTTTGGTGTTTCAATCATGAAGCCTTTTCACATGCCTATGTCCTAAATGGTATTGCCTAGGTTTCCTTCTAGGGTTTTTATGGTTTTAGGTCTTACATTTAAGTCTTTAATCCATCTTGAGTTAAAGTGTAAGAAAGGGGCCCAGTGTCAGTTTTCTGCATATGGCTATCCAGTTTCCCCAACACCATTTATTAAATAAGAAATCCTTTCTCCATTGGTTGTTTTTGTCAGGTTGGTCAAAGATCAGATGGTTGTAGATATGTGGTATTATTTCTGAGGTCTCTGTTCTGTTTCATTGGTCTATATGTCTGTTTTGGTATGAGTACCGTGCTGTTTTGGTTACTGTAGCCTTGTAGTATAGTTTGAAGTCAAGTAGCATGATGCCTTGTTGTTTATGCTTAGGATTGTCTTGGCTATATGGGCTCTTTTTTGGTTCCATGTGAAATTTAAAGTAGTTTTTTTCTAATTCTGTGAAGAATGTCATGGATGCTTGATGGGGATAGCATTGAATCTATGACTTACTTTGGGCAGTATGGCCATTTTCACATTATTGATTCTTCCTGTCCATGAGCAGGGAACATTTTTCCACTTGGTTGTGTCCTCTCTTATTTCCTTGAGCAGTGGTTTGTAGTTCTCCTTGAAAAGGTTGTTCACATCTCTTGTGTGTTGTATTCCTAGGTATTTTATTCTCTTTGTGGCAATTGTGAATGGAAGTTCACTCATGATTTGGCTCTCTATTATAGGTGTATAGGAATGCTTGTGACTTTTGCACATTTATTTTGTATCCTGAGGGTTTGCTGAAGTTGCCTATTGGCTTAAGGAGATTTTGGGCTGAGATGATGGGGTTTTTCTAAATATATAATCCTGTCATCTGCACACAGACCAATTTGACTTCCTCTCTTTCTATTTGAATATGCTTTATTTCTTTCTCTTGCCTGATTGCCCTGGCCAGAACTTCCAATACTATGTTGAATAGGAGTGGTGAGAGAGGGCATCCTTGTCTTGTACTGGTTTTCAAAGGGAATGCTTCCAGCTTTTGCCCATTCAGTATGATATTGGCTATGGATTTGTCATAAACAGTTCTTATTATTATGAGATATGTTCCATCAATACCTAGTTTATTGAGTTTTTAGCATGAAGGGCTGTTGAATTTTATCGAAGGCCTTCTCTGCATCTATTGAGATAATCATGTGACTTTTGTCATTGGTTCTGTTTATGTGATGGATAACATGTATTGATTTTTGTATGTTGAACCAGCTTGCATCCCAGGGATGAAGCTGACTTGATTGTGGTGGATAAGATTTTTGATGTGCTGCTGAATTCGGTTTGCCGGTATTTTACTGAGGATTTTCACATTCATGTTCATCAGGGATGTTGGCCTGAAATTTTCTTTTTTGTTGTGTCTCTGCCAGGTGTTGGTATCAGGATGATGCTGGCCTCATAAAATGAGTTAGGGAGGAGTCCCTCTTTTTCTATTGTTTGGAATAGTTTCAAAAGGAATGGTACCAGCTCCTCTTTGTACCTGTGGAAGAATTCACCTGTGAATCCAACTGATCCTGGGTTTTTTTGGTTGGTAGTCTATTAATTGCTGCATCAATTTCAGAACTTGTTGTTGGTCTATTCAGGGATTCAACTTCTTTCTGATTTAGTCTTGGGAGGGTATATGTGTCCAGAAATTTATCCATTTCTTCTAGATTTTCTGGTTTATTTGTATAGAGGTGTTAATAGTATTCTCTAATGATAGCTTGTATTC